>PYFS01000848.1:0-17713 GCA_003671545.1 Ophiognomonia clavigignenti-juglandacearum | reverse complement strand
CGCCACCTAGCATGAATTATCCTCGGAGATTGCGTCCCAAGATAAACCATACCCCATATCTAAAAGTCCCGGGACTTCCTAAATTTTTTATAAAAAATAAGGCCTCGCAACCTATCGTGATCAGCGCGAAAAAAAAAAAATGCAAAATTCTGAGTCCTCCGGACTATACATCGATGTCGAATTTTTATTTTTTTTTACCCGTAGACGGTGGAAACTCCTTACCTAAGGCTGAATGTCATCTTCCCAGCATCCAGCTGTGTTTCCTCACAAGTACCCTGCAAAAAGTACTCTCTGATCCCCGCCTTTTCTTATAATAATTTATATTAAAACTCCCCTCCACCACTCCAGCCTCACCCACTCCCCCACTTCCACCGCACCTCGTTATTGCAACTACCCCTACCATAGGCTTAACCGGTTACCACCCTTGTAAAAATAAATGCTCGCTGATCACTAGCCCTTGACGCGCCCCAAAGGGGTCTTACACCGCCGTACTTAAACGACCCTTAATTCCCCTCCGCTCCGACCTGCCAGCCAATCCATTAGGGGATAAAGCCATTTTCGAATTAAGGAATGATAGTCTTCCTGTTTTTGTTAAGGCGGAAACCGTAATAAAAAATGAAAAATAAATTCAAAGCACTATAGTAAGGCCCCATACTGGCTATTCAGTATATCATTCTCTGTATGATACCCCGCCTTTTACCGTGATTTGCTCCGCGATAACATGACCCTGGCCTGCCCTGCAAAGACCCTAAGGCAAGTGCTAAACACGCAGTTACTTGCAGTTACATATCCACATATTAAAATAGCAATATTCAAATCTCCCGGTGCTTTATAAATACCTAAATTTTATATAAAATTTAGTAAAAAAAAAGAAAATAAATTAAAACTAATCACATAAAAACACTATAGAGACGCACCATGCTGGCTATTCAGCTTATCATTCTCATTATGATACCCCGCGTTCATCCGTGGTTACCTCCCTATATTATGTGTCCTGGCCCGAAGGCCCTAAGGCAAGTGCTCATCTAATCGCATCTAGCAGCCCACATCCACATATTAAATAGCTAATATTGTAACCTCCGGTGTTTTTGTATATGATTATTGTATAATAAATACAATGGCACTATATTTCCATGAAAATTTCTTTCGATACTTCAGAAGTCCTAATATTATACATACTTCTTATTTAAGTCAACTTCGTATTCTCACGATCAACATAACTATTCTTTAACAGAATGGCGCACTATATTACCATAAAATATATTTATACATTTCAAAAGTCGTAATATTGTATATACTTCTTATTAAGTTATTGCGGATTATTATGAATCCTAAAAAACTATTAGCTCTCTTTAAAATGACACTATATTTCCATAATCCCTTATCCTTATCCCTCTAGCAAGCTCGGGATTATGCTGGAAGAATCCCCTCACTGCCTTTGGCAACAGAGGGGTAAAAAAAAAATAAAAATTTAACGAGTTTTTTGAGGTAATTTTATCCATAAAATTACCTCAAAAACCTACCACACCCTTATTTTTTCATAAAAATTCGGAGCCTCCTATGTTTTTTATAAAAATTTTACCCTGGGTAAAATTTTTATAAAAAACAATGCCTAGTCCGTAGTACTTCCCCGTCGGAGGGGGGGGGGATGACCATCCCCCCTGGGGAAGGACTCCTAATTTTTATGTAAAATTTTAGGGTGGATGTTAAATTTTTATTTTTTTTTTTACCCCCTTTTTGTCTCCTTCGGAGACAAATAAGGGGGGGGGCGCAAGCCCCAGAAGGACAAAATTTATTTCTTCCCCACTATGTAGTAGGTAGGATAATGGCGATAAGGCAACAAAAAGTAATTTGCCATCTTTTTCCTGACCCTCTGCACAATTTTCTTGCTGCGGAGTCCCAATTTTTTTTTATTTAATCATCGATGATTAAATAAAAAAAAACCATGCAGAGGGTAAGAAATATATCGTGCTCAAGGTAGGAGTCGAACCTACAACCTAGGCTGCTTCAGAGCCCCGCTCAACCAATCGAGCTTCTCAAGCCTGAGGAAGATATATAAATAAATTTACATATCTTCAAATTTATTTTTTTTTTGCTATATACAAAGCCCACCGCTATATATAAGAAAATTGGAGGTACTCGGTTTCGAACCGAGGTGACTAATATGCAAAATTAGCATTTTACCAACTAAACTATACCCCCTTGTTTTTGCACCTGAGCCCATATTAAAAATATTGTGCCTAATTTTATATAAAAAATTATCGAAGGTTGATGAAATCTTTTTGCAGCTGAGTCCGTAGGACTTCCCCCCCTCCGGAGGAGGGGATGATCATCCCCCAGGGGGTAAGGACTATGCAAAAAATAAAGGAGGGCAAATATTTTTAAAAGGACTTCCCCTCCTAAATTTTTTATAAAAAATAAGGAGGGGAAGACCATCCCCCCCCCCCGCAGGGGGGGGGAAGGACTATGCAAAAAAAAGTACTAAATTATTTTATTACCCAAAAATAAGTATATTATGCTAGATTTATAGAGAGGATAAATATACCCGCAGAATAAAAAAAGCTAAAACAAAATTAATAACTATCCGAGAGGTGACTTGAACACCTACGATATTTCATCAAAGCAGTTTAAGTGCTCCCTGGCTACCAATTACAGCACTCGGATTGTTAAGGGAGTAATCAAAATATGACTACCCCCCCCCCCCCCCCCCCCCCCCCCAGCCCCCCCCCCCCCCCCCCCCCCCCCCAATTCCTGTCCGCCCCAGTTCTTCCCCCCCCTCTTGCTGTTCCCTGCCGGGTTCCCCACAAACCTTTTTTTTCTTTGGTTTGGAAGCTGCAAAGGCACACTGTGCGAACCCACAGGCCCGGCCTCCCACGAATCACATCGCCCAAAAATGGTGCAATCGCCCCAAGCACGCACTCCACCCCTGCAATGATGGCACCGCCGGCTCGATAACCGTGCAGCGCGGCTCTGCTGCGATGGAGCCTTCCCGACGGCCGTCGGGCCCCACCGCCGACGTCCTCCCTTTCCCGCCCGCGAGCTCCGAGGAGAATTGGGCTGTGGTAAGGCGGTTTTTGGGGCCCAATGCCCAGCGCCCAGCACACGGGGAAAAAGAGACAAAGGCCTGACTGCTAGCCGAATGCGCCGTGGTAAAGGAGAGCGAGAGAGACTAGTGATCTAGTCTTGGCTCTGGTTTTGGAACCCCACCCATCCACTGTGGGCGAGTGAGGTGGTTCAGACGGCCCTGAAGGTTGAAGGTGGTGATGCGATTCGGTGTTGAGGACATCACATTTTCGTGGAACAGTTTCGGCAAGTAGCTTTCTTTGTTTAATTGATTTTGTTCCATTTGACTGTATTAAGTATACTGCCATAGATATCAAGAATCCAGATAATTCGCTGCGTCTCTCGATGGCAGCGCATAGGTGTTGTCCACACCGACCTTTCCCAACGCCGAGCTCAATGAATTTTCCCAAATTGTCTCCCAACTCCCCATTTTGATTTTACCCCAAAACCAGTGTTTTGTTGATGCTCATCATAAGTTCATCAAGGTCGTTCCCCAAAGAGGCGGAACATCCGTCTCTCACTCCAACCATGGCCCCCCTTTCTCACGACGAGACCTCCACAGCACTATTCGACGACGTCTGCGCCGCTCTCCTCTCCTCCTCCTCCCTCTGCGCCTGCTGCTTGCGCAAGAACTCCGCATACCGGCTCTTCTTGTTGTGGATCCCACACTCGGTCTTCGCCTGGCCCTTCCACCGCCCCGCGCGCTCGTCCTCGCCGGCGGCCACGGGGCTCGTCGAGTGCCAGTCGCCGACGCTCTTGTAGCCCTGGTCCAGCAGCGCGTTGTACGGCACGGCGTGCTCGCGGATGTACGCCTGCACCTGCGCGAACGACCAGCCGACCAGCGGGTTGATCTTGACGACGCCGCGCTCCTCGTCGACCTCGATGACGGGGATCGCGTCGCGCGCGCCGCCCTGGCTGCGCCGGCGCCCGGTCAGCACCGCCGCGACGGCGAGCTTCTCGTACGCGCGCGACTGCGGCTCGACCTTCGCGTAGTAGTCGTACATCTCGGCCGCGGTCTCCCACAGCCGCGGGCCGTGCAGCGCCTCGAAGTCGGCGGCGGTGGCGCAGTGCTCGGGCTTGAAGACGTGCACCGTGGTGGCGGGGTAGCGCTGCTGGATGCGCGAGACGAGGTCGAGGGTTTCTTGGAAGTGGTAGAGCGTGTCGAGGAAGATGATGTCGACGGGGCGGGAGTCCTCCTTCTCAAGCTTGGAGAGCATGTCGATGGTGACGAGGCCGGAGAGGCCGAAGGCCGTGGTTTGGTAGAGGTTGGGAAAGTAGATCTTGCAGAAGCGCAGGATATCTAGCGGGTGCATCTTCTCGAGGCGGTCGTTGAGCCATTTGAGGTGGAAGGGTGTGAAGGCCACCGCGGGGAGCGCCATGGTGGATGAGGTGGCGGAGTCCAGGTCGTCTGCTGTTGTGGTGGATGAGGGGACTGAGTCGATGGGACTGAGATTTGGTGAGGTCGATGCGGACGAGGCGTCTGATGCTTCCGATTGGGAGTATGTGTATTTGGACATGTTCCCTTGCGGTCGATGACGAGTTCTTGTTGAATGGTGTGAGGAAGTGAGTGAGACAGACGTATGTGAGAGAAATCACAACAGCCTCAATGGATCACGTGTCTAGTTACTACACTGAATAGGGAAGGAAGGAGATGGTAAGAGAGGAGAGGTCTATAGGGAAGCAAATTTGTGTGAAGATTGGAAACAAGTGTGTGTCAAGGAAGAAAGAGTGGGAGCTTGCGTGGGAACAAGTAGTATATATTTCTCGGCTGAACGGGCTCCGTCAAGTGTCAGACAATAGCAATACAAGCGGGCTCGCACATCATACCAACTAGAAAAGTACCAACAATAGACTGGACTGGACAAGCAACGGGCTGCCCTAATATTTAGGATGTTAGCCCCAAGTACCTGCTCAGTGTTCACTCACCACCGCACGGCCGCCTTCCCCCTGCTTGCCCTTGTGCTATCCCATTTAGAAACACCACCGTGGACGGACATTATTAATTCCACTGTTGAAGGGTACATGCACAATACCTTCGTCCACACAGTGTCGCAGCTGGAAAAAGGCGGATCGGGGGCTTTACGAAACGATTTGGGCAGGGCAAAGCGATGTCTGCGGTGATCTGGCCGTGATGATCTGATATAAGTGAGCGATGGTGCAATCCACGCTATACCAAAAAGAGCATAACGGCCATCAAATTCTGCCACCACCTTGAAAGTGACAAGCTGGTGCCGTTGCATGGAGAACTGGTTCATGCCGTCCAAGGCGAGGCAGGTGGGTTTGGTGGTTGTGATGCACATCCCCTGCACCAGAACCAGATGTGGAAGTCCATGAGATGTTGAATCTGGCTATTGCGTCCATGTACGGAGATTTTACCACCCTGCTGGAAGAGGAGTGAGGTTGAAGAGGATGTACCTTTTCCTTGTCTCGCGGGCGGCGGACCGTGTTCTCGGGAAGGGAGTCCTTGGTTTTGTGGTTCTTTCTGGTGTCTGACTAAGTTTCTGCAGGGATCTTGACGATAGGTACTTCGGTACTTCGGTCGGCAAAGGGCGTGTGAAAACGTCCCAAGCGCCAAATCGCACTGTCCGAGATGCATTTGGTGGTATTATCTACTTAGTAATCAGCCATCGAGAATGTTCGCCTCACATCCGATTGCAAATTGGCAGTTTGTCAACGTCACTTGGTAATCCCAATCCCCCGACGTCATGGTCAACTTTCTCTCACCTGGCCAACTGGCATATCAAATGCTCACCAGATTTGTTGCCGGGCTTGTCAACGTCGCGACCATACCCCAGATATCACACCACACCGTGGCTGACCATTGATAGCACACTAGGTTCCAGCCAAGTCGATGCCAGGTCGCACAGGGCTACGGTAGCCAATATACTTTTTCCAGGGGAAATGGCGAACTGCCAGCTCTCGATGGCGAGCTCATCAACAACACCATGCCTCATCAAGTTATTGGGCTTGCACCCGCCGTTGTGTTTGCTTCTCTTCGGAGGATTCCTTGGTGCGGAGACCACACCGCTTCCCCATCATGATGATGATACACTGCCAGCACCCGATCCTATACAGTACGAGTGATCACACTCACTGACTGTACCTGGGTGCCAAATATGGAACAGTAATTTGGGCCTATTTATGACAACCCCCAGATCAAGATGCATCATGGATAGATCTTCACGGGCCGAGCCCTGCTTGTGATGGTCCGAGTCGTTGCTCGCAGCATTAACACCAACGGTCACTCCATTTCAGCTCAAGCGCAACGTCTCTGTTTCCAATCCGAGCCCGTTCAGCAGCTCTGAGCTGTGCCTGTGATGTGATCATTGTCATCACCAAAAGTGCGTTTGAACAAGCCAAATACATAGATAGCCGCGGTGTTTCCGAATTTCGCCGATATCGGGTAAAAATGGAGAGAACGGAGCGAAACTCCGGGGAAATGGGAGTTGGGGATCGCGGCATGGCCCGAGAGGCCCGTGCAGTGTGGATTTCCGTAGCTGGAGCGACCAAAACTCGTCCACGTTTCGGCCTGGATCCTGACTGCGCAATGCTCAATTGAAGCTATACAGATCGCTGGACAGACAGACGAGGCACTCACCTATCCTCCCATCCACTCAAATCACCACCAAGATGCTCGCATCGGCACGAACAAGCGCCTCGGGCTCGGCCCGCCGCTGGATGGCCAGGCCGAGGACCATGAGCACATGCCTAGCGAGCTCCTCCAACAAGCCGACAGCAGCTACAGCTACCCCTCGTGCCGCAGCCGCCGCCGCCTCCTTCTCCCGCCAAACCGCTCCTACGTCACTGCACCACTCCGCGCGATACTTCCACGCCTCGTCGAGAACAATGGCTGCCACCAGAACCGAGAGCGATGCCTTTGGCGAAGTCCAGGTCCCCAGCGACAAGTACTGGGGCGCCCAGACGGAGCGGTCCCTCGAGAACTTCAAGATCAACCAGCCCCAGGACCGCATGCCCCCGCCCATCGTCAAGGCTTTCGGTATCCTCAAGGGCGCTGCCGCTACGGTGAACATACGCTATGGCTTGGGTATGTTTTGAGAGGAATAGGACAATTTCCGAGGCAACAAGCGTGGAGCTCACAAATGCCACCATCACAGATCCTAAAATCGGCGCTGCTATCCAGCAAGCCGCCAAAGAGGTTGCCGACCTGAAGCTGATCGACCACTTCCCCCTCGTCGTCTGGCAGACGGGTTCCGGCACCCAGTCCAACATGAACGCCAACGAGGTCATTTCCAACCGCGCCATCGAGATCCTGGGCGGCACCATGGGCACCAAGAAGCCCGTCCACCCCAACGACCACGTCAACCGCTCCGCATCCTCCAACGACACCTTCCCGACCGTCATGCACATTGCCGCCGTCCTCGAGGTTGAGAACGAGCTGGTGCCGAGCTTGAAGAGCCTGAGGAATGCGCTGCAGAAGAAGGTGGACGAGTTCGAGGCCAAGAAGATCATCAAGATCGGCCGGACACACCTGCAGGACGCCACGCCCCTGACGCTGGCGCAGGAATTCTCAGGCTATGTCGCCCAGCTCGACCTCGGCATCAAGAGGGTCGAGTCCAGCCTGCCCGAGCTGCGCCAGCTTGCGCAGGGCGGCACCGCCGTGGGCACCGGCATCAACACCTTCGAGGGCTTTGCCGAGGGCATTGCGGAGGAGGTGTCCAAGATGACGGGCACCAAGTTCGTCACGGCGCCCAACAAGTTCGAGGCGCTCGCCGCGCACGACGCGCTCGTGCAGGCGCACGGCGCGCTCAACACCGTCGCGGCGTCGCTCACCAAGATCGCGCAGGACATCCGCTACCTCGGCAGCGGGCCGCGCTGCGGGCTGGGCGAGCTGAACCTGCCCGAGAACGAGCCCGGCTCCAGCATCATGCCCGGCAAGGTCAACCCGACGCAGTGCGAGGCGCTGACGATGGTGTGCGCGCAGGTCATGGGCAACAACGTGGCGTGCACGATTGGCGGCATGAACGGCCAGTTCGAGTTGAACGTGTACAAGCCGCTGATTATCCGCAACTTCCTCCACAGCACCCGGCTGCTGTCGGATGGTATGCGCTCTTTTGAGAAGAACCTGGTTGCTGGTCTGCAGGCCAACGAGGACAAGATTGCCAGCATTATGAAGGAATCGTAAGTCTTACCGCGTGATGAAGACGGACACTGAACTTTGCTGACTGGGTATAGTCTTATGCTTGTCACATGCTTGAACCCCAAGATCGGTTACGACATGGCCAGCAAGGTCGCCAAGAATGCTCACAAGAAGGGCCTTACTCTCAAGGAGTCTGCTTTGGAGCTTAAGGCTCTGACTGAGGAGGAGTTCGATACTCTGGTTAAGCCTGAGCTGATGATCGGACCCAGCCCATACAAGGGTTAGACGGTAGCTACCAGTTTGTTGATAACTCTGCGCGTAGTTGTTCAATCCCCAGTCTGCTAGCGATCATTATCAGCCCAGCATAGCTCTGTATGTCCATACTTGCAATGGGAGGGCAAAAAAAAAGACAAATTGAAGCCCAATGTAACCCACATCACCCGGAAGCAGCGGCTGTACCTGGCGCCAATGTCGGTCACTCGCGTGGAAAGCATGGATGAGAGATCGCCCAGTTTAAATTTAGACCCCAATCATGGGGCAGACCACCAACCAGGGTCCCTAATTTACGCCACACTGTGGCTGAAAGGAGGCAGGACCAGGCAAATCAAGGCACCCCTGGCACCTCGGCAGCGCCTTGCACCGAAGAAAGTTGGCAGATGTTCCAACATCGAGGACAGCCCCTCCTGCCCCAAGTTTCGTGCACGTCCGTTCAATGTTTCTTTGCCCAACCGCTGACACCTCCCCTCCCTCCCGCATCCCTTGGCGAGGCATCCCACTGCATACATATTAAACAATCATACGACCGCAACATCGTCCTTGCCAACAAACACCCTCCAACTACTACGGACCAACTACCATATCTCCTCAAAAACACTCCCAACCCGTAGCCGGGTGCTCTCTCAGTATACGAAGAAATTGCATCCCAGGCTCCGTCCACCTCCTCCGAACATGTCCAGTCCCCACACCGGCGGACTCGTGGCGCGGCCCCGTCTCGATTCCAACCAAAGAAGCAGCTCCTACCTGCAGGAGTTCCAGCAGTACCGCCCACCTCACAAGGCCGACAGCCACAGCCACTACGGCATTGACACCGTCGTCGAGGAAAGCATCGCCGCGCCCAAGATCATCCCGCCCAAGTCCACCACCCCTCCGTACCGCGGCGTCCCTTCTGCCGACAACCCGCCCAAGGTCGTCGAGGGCCTCAGCCATGACCTCTGCCACCCCAACTGCGCGCCGCCGCCCGGCGTCACCACCAACCGCCTCATAGCCACCCTCTTCTACAAGTCGCACACCCACCGCGTCTCCAACAACAACAACAACAGCGCCCTTCCCTCCCCTCAGAAAGCCTCCTTTTCCCGCGAGGCCTCCTCCGCCTCCTCCTCCTCCGCCGAAATCCCCGCCAACTCCGCCCCGACCACCGACCCCTCCACTTTCCCCCTCGAGCCGCCCACCTCCGAGCCCGAGCCTCTCGACCACCTCTACGGCTCCTACATCTCCCCGCTGTGCATCACCTCCTTCCTGCACCTCATGTCCAGCTTCCCCCTGCCCCCGGGCGCCGACAACAACCTCGCCTCCGCCCACCGCTGCCTCGACACGCCCGACAACCCGCTCGTCGTCGAGCTGACGCTCAGCCACGCGCCCGCGCCCGGCTACCTCTCGCTCGCCGACCTGCGCAAGCACGAGCTCATCTACCGCTTCGAGCGCGAGTGGAACGTCGACGTCGCGCTGCAGCACGACCGCCCCTGGCGCCGCCACCCGCGCCTCGTCGTCTTCGACATGGACTCGACGCTCATCACGCAGGAGGTCATCGACCTGCTCGCCGCGACGGGGCCCGACCGCTTGCTCGCCGCGAAAGTCGCCGACATCACGCACCGCGCCATGCTCGGCGAGCTGCCGTTCGAGGCGGCCTTCCGCGAGCGCGTGCGCCTGCTCAAGGGCCTGCCCGCGGGCATCTTCACGGAGCTGCGCGCGCAGCTCGACATCACGCGCGGCGTGCGGCCGCTGGTCACGGCGCTCAAGCGGCTCGGGGTGCGCACGGCGGTGCTGAGCGGCGGGTTCCAGCCGCTGACGAGCTGGCTGGCGGGCGAGCTGGGGCTGGACCACGCGCATGCGAACGAGGTGGTGGTTGGCGAGGACGGGACGCTGACGGGCGAGGTGAAGGGCACGATTGTGGGGCGCGAGCGCAAGGCGGAGCTGCTGGAGGAGATCGCGAGGAAGGAGGGGATTGCGCTGGAGCAGGTGGTGGCGGTGGGCGATGGCGCGAACGATCTGAGTATGATGGCGTCGGCGGGGCTGGGCGTTGCGTGGAATGCGAAGCCGCGGGTGCAGATGGAGGCGGATGCGAGGTTGAATGGGCAGAGTATGTTGGAGTTGCTGTACTTGTTTGGGTTTACGAGTGAGGAGGTCGCTATGCTGTCTGCGTGAGGAATTGGGCAGGGTGCATCGGGAGGGTTTGCATTGTGTGAGAGGGCACAGCACATAGACTGACTACATGCATGATTGAAGGTGTGTCTAGCCGAAAGAGCTGGACCAGAAATGGAATTGAAACTTCACACATACTGTAAGCCTACTAGAAATAACGCACTAGTAAGTGGAAGTCCCTACGAGCTGCCTACAGGCCAGGCTGTATATGGAAATGAGGCTGTAGACGACACCCGCATGCCCCCAAGTGGCTCTGCTCTTCCACACAAATCCAGAACGTTTATTGCGCCCAGCCTTACCGCCGAATCGCCCCCGTCTTTCACTTTGACCCGGGTCCGGGCAGGCCGGTCTGGCCGGCAGCTCTTGACACATAATCTTGAGCTTAATTATGTGTCCCTTTTAAATGATCTCGAAGCTTCTGGTAGCCAGATATCAACACTTGCTCAAAGTCGCGTGTAGATCAGGTTTTTTTTTTCTGGCTCTAGTAGTGTGCGCATTTGCGCAACGGACAATGTTCTCCTTAGCGTCGCCATCCAGGCTCGGGTATCATCCATGTCGACGATTCACTGGTTCACGCACATTTAGTACTCAACTTCACCCACTTACCACCACGCCGCCTCGTCTCATCTTCCCAACCCAAAGTTACAACTCAACCACCCCACAGCTCAAAACATCCTCACACAACAGTGGCAAGAAACTCTGGTTCCGGAAAATGGGCTCCACCGCCACCCCAGCAGCCTTCACCATCCGCAAAGCCACGCCCGCCGACGCGCCCGCCATCTGCGCCATCGGCACCGCCGTCTTCAGCGAGACTTTCCGCGCTTCCGGCTGCACGGAAGAACAGCTGCAGGCATACCTCGACGAGGCGTACACGCACGACGCCATCCTCGCGACGCTCACCAGTCCCACAACACACACCACACTCGTCGCCGTGGACTCCTCTTCCTCTTCCTCATCCCCATCCTCGCTGCCGGCAACAGACAGCAGCAGCAATGACGGCGGCAACAACAACAACAACAACATCCTAGGCTTCACCCTGCTCAACCGCGCCAGCACCGAGCCCGTCATCGAGAAAGGGAACTACCCGCACCCGCAGGTCGAGCTGCAGCGGCTGTACGTGGGCAGCGCGGCGCACGGGCGCGGGGTTGGGACGGCGCTGATGAGGGAGGCGGAGAGGATTGCGAGGGAGGAGCTGGGGTGTGTGACGATGTGGTTGGGCGTGTGGGAGGGAAATGGACCAGCGCAGGGGCTGTATATCGGGAAACTGGGGTTTGAGAGGGTCGGGGAGCATGTGTTTGACGTTGGGGGGGATTTGCAGACGGATTGGATTTTGGTGAAGAGGTTGTGATGACCATATGGACTTGGGCGTCGATGTCTCAAAAGGCAGTTGTTCTGATATGCTGCGTGGTAGACGGTGGATAGAGGATAAATACTGCGGTGTTTCGAATGACTTTTCTAGACTTGAGACAGAATATGGCGCCAGGCTTCCTTCGTGGACTGCTTTTGATCAACGACCTAGCCGCTCTGGAGGGCTTGCTATCTCCACGTGCAAAGGTGTGGAATCGGGTGACAAGTAACCTACTAATGCGAGCATATTTAGCAGATATCCTCCCCTTTCCTGATATTCCTCACGCAGGTGCTAACACTTCGGCCTGCAGACCTTTAGTATCAAAACCATGGAGACAGCAGAACCGCCAACAGACAAGCTATCACCTGCGCAAAAGGACGTTCCATCCTCTTCAGTGGCTTTTCCCGTGGAGGTCCGCTTGCGCGTCTGGTCACAGTTCTTCCTGGACTTTTTGAATCCAACTCCCCGGACGAGGGGGTTGCCAACGACGTATGTACTGTGCAGATCCCGGTGATTGAGTCTTCGCTCCTGGCTGGAGTGAATGGGGACGCCGCGGACGCCGCGGACGCCGCGGACGCGCATCGACCGCAGAAGATGGGTGTCTTTTGCAAGCCCCCTCGACGGTGAACGAACCTGCAAAAATGTATACGAGTCTGGGATGAATATGGAGAGAGCTTGACGTAGATGCGGAGGGCTTCGAAACTAGCGGGCGACGAGTCCGCTTACCAATGTCTTCCACCAGCTGAGGTGGAAAAATTCCTGGCATGGTCATACTTGGTCGGCAATGGCGATGGATTATGTTCATGTGAAGCGAGAACCATGTAACAATGGCAGGTGGCCTATATGCACACACCCCGACGTGCCTACACGTTGTTCTCCTTTGCACACAGTTCTGTTCCTAATTATGTGTGTCCCGTAAAACCAACAAATTCGGGCCGCGCTGCACATTGCACAGCCGTACAGGGCGTAGAGGTAGGGGTGGGGGGGAGAGGGAACCGGATAGTTCTTTTGCCATCTATCTAGGTAGGTATCTTGTGTATTCTTTCTCTCTTCATTTACTCCAGCGCTCATAGCCTCCGACTGCGCGCGTTCCATAGAGTCCTCCTGATGGGTGAATCTCCGGCCATATTGCGCAAGTCACAAGCGTCCAAGCTGTTGTTTTCGTCCTCGGAAGCCATCGCCATGTTGTCCCGTGACCGACGGCTAGGCCCTCGGCCTAACCGTGAGCCAGGTTCGGGGACGTCTCTGGTTCATCATCAGCTGGATCGCCCTCCGACTGCGCGATTCCCAAAGAGTGTTGTTGATGGGTGATCGCTTGGTATATGAATGTCAGCTTTGCATGATGAGCACTGTGTCGCATTCGGATGTCATGTCAGCTTCATCAAAGATGATGTGAACAGGGCTGAAGAGTTTCTTGTCTGCGATTTTGGATAGCACGACGGGTGTGGCAATGATGGTGTTTGCCTTGCAAAGGATAAATATGTACAAGGCTATCAGCAGCCGCTCAATTTCCTTGGGTGCGCTCAGGGTCAGCTGCTGCCCCGTCTTCTTCCTCTCTGCCAGGAGTTTGGCGAAGCGCGGTTGTTTGCCGTCGTTGAGTATGGCCCAGACCATCACACCCAAAGTGTGCACCCGACCCCCGGTTAGTGGCGCTCGAACCCGTTTCGACGGTGCGCGGTAGTCTCCGGCGTTGTTGTCGGCATGCGGCCCCAAGGGGAGCGCGAAGGTGAATTCGACAATTAGCCTCGAAGGCACGTCTCTCTCAGCAGCTGATGCTTTGTGCCGATGTCCTCGACGAGAATGCGTGATTACTTGGATGGAGATATTGACAAATAAAAAAGGATGACCCCGACTCAACATCTCTTTTCAACAGGTCGATGGACTAAGCTCGGTGGCGGGCTATGTGCTGTGACAAGTGCTGCAATGCTTCGCCCAGCGAAGGTCTTGTTTTTCTGGCTGGGCTGTTTGGGTTAGGCGGGCCGCCGCTTGATGATCGAGAAACAGCGATCCGCCCGGATTGTGGCATCCAACGCAACGCTGTGCTGGCTTGCCTTGAACGACGCCCGGCTGAGCATACCCAGTCGCAGACCACGAGCGGACCGGAACAGGTGCATGGCGCGCTTCCAACGCTTGTCCACCGTGTCCTCGACTGTGTTCGAAGCCTTGTGTTTTTGGGCTTCCGCATTGCGCTCCCCTGTGATGGCATCGCGCTCCGCTGTGCGCATGTTTCTCCCGGGCTGGGGGAGGTTGGTGACTCTGAAGCAGTTCGTGTACTCTGCTTGGTTCCCACGCTTCCTCTTTCCTCGCTTTTCTTTGTGCTGTAGCCAAGCATCCAACAGCTCAATCTCTGTACCGTGGCCGGCTTGAAGAGCCAGATTCACCATGCCATGTTAGTCAGCTTGAACTTGGGTGATGGCTTGCAAAATATGTATAAAGTATGCAATGTGCGTGAGCAGGGGCGTCTGGCACGTCAAAGTGGAAGTGGGATATATAAAATTAGGAGGTTTTGTCTATGGTAAAACTGGCGTCGTGCTCCAGGTTGAAGGAAGGGAGGGAGCTCTGTACATTCCCCATACTCGTTAGGTAGCTGTGTCGGTCTCAAATACAGAACGAAACTATGTCGAGGAGCAGCAGGGCGGCGCATGTGGTCTCTTGAACGCGTATGCCGGTGCCGTGTTCTCGAAGGGTGAAATGTCCTTTTGAGCCAAACGGGCAAAGATGGGATCAGCCTCCGAAATGCCGAACTGCTCCAAGGTGCTGAAAACTTCGCGGACAATTGTCTCGTCTTGGCCGTGGTGATTGTTGAGCGCTCCGATCGTAGGGGCCTTGGTCAGAGCAGACTCCCTCAGCAGGGACCCTTAGGGAACTCCACTTCTGTTCGAGTGTGAGCTTCCCACCTTCTGCCAGGCAGGCGAAAGGGTTGAAACTGATCAATGAGCTCGCGGAAATCCCTGGCTATTTGGCACTGGAGGGTAGGGCGAGGTGACATCGGGTTGTCCAGGTCATCCTCCAATCCGAGTTTGGTTTGGCCACATCAGGAGGTGGTGTCCTTGCGCTTTGGTTTGTCGCGCTCTTTGTGTGTTTGGGGTTGGCGAGCTGAAATGTGTCGCAAGTGCAAAGGGTCTGGTCAGATCTTGAGGTGCACTCTCGGGAGGCTAGGACGGTAGGTTCGGGCCGGTAACTTGTTTGGCTACAGCGTTGTCCTTCGATCAGATATATATATAACGAGATTGTCCGGTTTCACTTGAAAACTTTGGTTGCGCTATCACAAGCCAGAGAGTCAGCAGGTGCATACTATTCAGTCGATCGAGGACTTACATGATATAGGCCGGAGTCCTGATGCTGGCTTTATTGCGCCCTGTCCTCCGAAAGTCTTCTCGTTCCCCTTTCCCAACGCCGTCATTCTTTCAGCTCGAACAAGTCAGTGATGTCTTTCGTGTACTGCGCTCATTCCACGATCTAGGAAGGCCTCGGGGGTCGCATGGTCTTGAAGATCTTCACTACCTCGTGTAAAAGTTGGTCCTACCACACCCGTGCATCTTCCTGCCAGCCCTTCCGCGCCGTGGTTGCTAGTCCGAGTGGAGCCAGTATTTTAATACACATGTGCCAAACCTCGGACACCCGCTACCCTTCCTCAGTCGCAATCGACCAAGGGGTAAATGGTCTTCTTTACGGGACGCTCTGCGTGCAAGCAATACTCAAGTCAGATATGGCAGCATCATACTGAGGGATTGGAATGAAACATACCAGACGTGACGGCTTCTTCAAGGTATGAGTTGGTCTAGATATGGCTTTTTGAAGAGGGTCACCTAGGCGGAACTGTTAGCTTTGAAACTTGTGAGGAATTATCTTGACGTGATGCTTACCAGTCGAGAGGCAAGCGTAGAGCCGGCTGCGGCAGTGAGCTCGCTTTGCAACACGGTGATCTTGTGGGCCAAGATCAGCGACGACTTCCACTATGCAACGTTAGCATTTGCACAAGTGAAGAAAGGACATAGAGTGTATGCTTACCTGCAGATACACCGAAAGGACATCGTCCTTCTCGTCCGAGCGGAGGACGATTCCCAAGCTGGTCGTACACTGGGGAGAGGTGAACGAAGGAATGATGGTGGGTACTCCAGAATGATCTTGTCCATGTGATAGCCTGGAAATGAACTGGGCGACAGAAGCTGTAAAATTCCATCTATGAGCTTCACCATACACGGTAAGTATATGCTCCGTTGTATTTTCCACGCATTACTTACGTCGATGTGCATGGTGATAATGTGATGTGTGTTGACCTCATGGAGTCTACCGGTCCCAGTAGCATTGGCCCTTCTCATCCACCTGAAGCACTCCCGCGGACGCAGGGCACTCGGCCTCGTGCGTCGAACCGGCTTCTTCACCACACTTTACCGGGAGTAAATTCTGAATTTGATTGTATATAAGAGAATTTAGGGTGAATGAGCGATATATAGTCAACGTATACAATTTGCTGCTCTGGCGAGAGTAGATTTCCCCGGACGGTGGCGGCAGAACAATAAGTGGAAAGGAAACTCGGAAAGACGGGATACTTCTTGCGTATATGAAGGGAAGCCTTCCATTGTGTGCCCGGCGTAGCACAAAGCCCCAGCAAACTTTGACAATGTTTCCATATTTGCGTTTTCATCAAATTCTGGCTGCTTGTTGTCCTCATGACAGTCAGGTGGCAACCACAGTACTTAGTGTGGGGAGCAAACCTCCAGAGGCTGAAGAGTTTGCTTCTTGTAAGTTATGCTGTTTCCTCCATAAGCTAACATCTGCACAGACAGTCACACATGAAGCGCTGGTTGATGTCTGTAGCATAGCTGCTGAGCACTGACTTAAAGTGCTCATCCAGATGTTCTGCTCTCAAATCACCAGAACAGGGCAGTGCACCAGCTCTGCTCCAGATCATCCCACTGGAGATGTCATCCAATTCACTGCTCACCAAGCCATTATCTGAGTCCGAGAAGTCCCTCAAGAGTCCCTTCCGTTGTAAGCAACTTGAACAGGATGCCCGTGGGTGGCTTGCCGAAGGCGAGGTGGTTTGCAACTGTAAGAAAGCACCACAATGATGGTGGAGTAAGTGCCAAGCACTGAAGTAACAGCAATCGCTGTAACGGAAGCCACCAGCTTATCATGTTTCCCAGAAGATGCAGATAGCATGGCGAATGCTGAATCTGACTTGCCGCTTTCCCACCATTCTGAGTTGGTTTGCAGAAAGGACTTGTCCTAGAAGATGAGGAGACTGAGGCTGCTGTAGGCAAGCACACATTCACTTAGCAACAACAACTTGCTCACACAGCTAAAGAGCATATCCAACCAGTGGATACGAAGGACTGAAAGAGTGACATTTGATGATGGTTTGTCGTTGAGTTGAACCGGAAGCGAGCTCGCTCCAAGCCACAGAGACACACCTCCCTGCTGCCGATCGGACAGGCCGAGGCCGCTCGCTCGTTCGGAGTCGGGCCTACAGGTTACATCATACACTGAACTTTCCAAACCGCGAATCCTCTAAGCGCAAAGTCTCCCGCTTCCCGTTTCCTCATGCACAATTCCTAGTACCTACTGTACACATTCCCTTTCCTCGCGCGCCGCCATGTCCATATCTACGGCGCTCAAGGGCGGCTCGCCGCACCAAGTCCGATCGCTGGTACGTTTCCTCCCCTCCGCGCGGGATTTGCCGCTCGCGCCTCGTGGCGCAAGAGGAGAAAAAAAAAAAAAAAAAAAAAAAAAAAAAAAAAAAAAAAAAAAAAAAAAAAAAAAAAAAAAAAAAAAAAAAAAAA
>PYFS01000775.1:0-57418 GCA_003671545.1 Ophiognomonia clavigignenti-juglandacearum | reverse complement strand
GGGGGGGGGGGGGGGGGGGGGGGGGGGGGGGGGGGGGGGGGGGGGGGGGGGGGGGGGGGGGGGGGGGGGGGGGGGTGTTTTTTTTTTTTTTTTTTTTTTTTTTTTTTTTTTTTTAAAAAAAAAAAAACTATCCACTTACCTCGTCGTATGCCCGGAAGATGAGGCGACCAACAAGGTGCCTTCGGGCATTTGCCTCAGAAACATCGCCTTGGACAGTCGTCTTTGCGCTAGTGCTTCAGTGTCTAGTAATCTGTGAAACTTGTGAATCGAAATAACGCCCACTCCGGGACACCCCTGTACGTCAACGAGACACGGGCCGGGCCGGGCCGTTCCAAGCCAGGAAACGATGTAAGCAAGACAAGGGACCTGTGCTGCTGACTGGGCAACCGCAACCTTGAGAGCCGCGTGCATATTCCCGCCCGTTTGCTTCTCGAACGCAGCGGGAACTCAAAAGGCAAAAGTCTAGATAAATAGAGCATATCCAGTGCAAAACTTTCGCCCTCATTCACTGCCCCTACCAAGTGCTTCACTGACACAATACTGCAAGCAAGGAAAGCGGAAGCGGCCACCATGACTTCCCCAGGCCCACAACCCAACCCCCTCGCCTCGCCGTCCCATCCCCCATCCAGCACCTCGCTCCCAGCCCCAGCCCTCACCCCCCGCGATCTCACCATCCTCTCCTACATCCTCCTCTGCATCAAGGGCGCCGACCTCTCGCACCTCCAATTCGACTGGGCCGCCGTAGCCCAGCGAATGGGCATGTCCAACCCGCGGTCCGCCGCTAACGCCTGGATCGCCATCAGAAAGAAAATCATTTCCTCTTCTTCCAGCTCCTCGCCGCCGAAGCTCACCGCCAACGACACCAAGTTCCTCGCCCACGCCGTCTGCTGCACCAAGCGGCCCTTGAACATCGACTACCCGGCGCTGGCCGCGAAGCTCGGCATGGGGAACCACCGCAGCGCCGTCAATGCGTGGACGGCGATCAGGAAGAAGATCGCTGCTGCGAATACTGCTGAGCCCGGCCACGACGACGAGAGCCCCGCTGCTGCGGATGGGGTGGCGAAGAGAGCTGTTGTCAAGGTGGAGACGCCGAAGGCGCGGAGTAAGTCTGTGGCGCGGAAGAAAGTCCAGGGAGACGCGACGGTGCCGAGCATTATGCCGCTGGATTTCAAGGTGAATCAGCAGCAGGGACGTGTTTCGGGGCAAAAGTCTACAAACTACCAGGGGAACCATCAACAGCAGTTTGTCAAGCCGGATCCAGAGTCTGGGGTGCAAGGCTTGTCGACTTTCGGGGAGCGCAAAGCGGCGGAGCAGATGAGCTTCATCAGAGTGGACGACCATGTAATGGTCAATTCTGAGTCTTTTGATGACGAGTGTTAGTGTCACTGTCTTGCGAACAGTGGGTGCGCGCATTGAGGGATGGAAAGGAAGGCCCATCCCAGTATCATTTTCAGCCGAGACTGACTTTAGAAAGGGTGGGGTGTTCTACTCCATACCTACTTTGTTTCCACTACTATATCACGGCGGCACACAACGTTGGAATGTGCTATTAGATCGTGTCAGCTTTAAGGGTATTTAGACTCAGTGTTTCAGTTCTTCGGCGGGTTTCTACGTGTTCGCTTTTTTGAGGGTGCGAACTCGACCAAACATTGCAAAATATTTGATCATGCTGCCTTTTGGTATCTCCCAAAGCTCATGAGCGGGATAGCGAGTATGCTTTGTTGATTCCTCCTCAATCCTCCAGATTGACCAGTGTTCGGTCATATGGCGAAGCAGTAACAAACTCGGGATCGCCCTGCCAATTGATGATCAGATCTTTCAGACCTGAGAGTGAAGAGCATGCTGAAAAAGCCCTTCAGCCTTCCAAAAACCCGGGCAAATCGTTGCCGACCGGCTTCAACCAACCCCGGCCGACGTCGTCCACAACATCCTCAGCAACCTCGCCAGGCTTGCAATCACAGCCATATTCCTTGACGAACTCTTCCTTCGTCATGATCTCCAGCTTGGTCATGGATTTTCGCGCAGCCGAGACCTTGGCATAGCGTCCACTCTCCCTCATCGCGCCCTCGACCACCTGCCCATGGATAAGAATGCCCGCCACGACCTTCGTCTGTCCGGTAGCAAAGCCGTCCTCATCCGTGACTTCAATTTCCTCCGAGTGCAAGCCGTACGCGTGGCAGCCGAACGTTTCGAACACAAAGTGCGTCAAGAAAGTCACGGGGTGCTTGTTCGCAAAGGTATCGTACATGCGCATGTCGGTGAAGAAGGGCACCATGTGCTTGGCAAAGAACGACTGAATCTGGGAGAAGTCGTAACCTGAATCAACAAACACAGCTCCCAGGTAGGCCTCTAGTACGTCCGGAATGCACTTTGGAGGCTGTGCAACCTCAACCCAGTAGTCCTTGGCGTAGTCACTTCGGGGCAGGCCCGCAGCTGCGGCCTGGTCCTCTGCTGCGCGGCGCGCCTCGTTAAGCTCGGTTGCATATTCCATGATCTGACCCCCGATGATGGAGTGGTTGTGCATAATGAACTTGTGGAAACCGAGAGATACCGCGAGACAGCCCAAGAATTGGTTGGAGACCATGGCCATCTTGTGCTCCGTCAGCCACTGAGGACCCTTGTCGGGAGCGATATGGAAGAGGTAGTCGACACACTCCATATCGAGCAGAGCGTCACCCAAGAACTCCATTCGCTGATAAGTCGGAACTTTTTCGAAAACGTAAGGGCGTGATGGATGACGGAAAGCAGACCGCAGCAGACGAGGATACTTGAAGGCGTACCCGGTGATTTCTGCCATCTTCTCGGCCATGTTTACCTCGGCCGCATTCGCAGGTACGAGCTGCCAATCTGGAATCTGGTAGGCTGCGTAATAATCATCCCAGTTCTTCATGGTATGACGTTTATTGTGGACAAATGTAGTCACGGCTTGGATGGCCAGGGTGAAGTCGTTCTTGGATCGAGTCGACATGTATGCAGCGCCGATGAGAGCCTCGCAGACGTCTGCAATGGACTTGTCTGAAAGATTGTGGGCATCCATCTGCTTCATAGTCTTCAAATGAGTCTTGCCAAACTCCAACTTCCAAGTTGGGTACCAAGTACCACGCTCAAGAGCCTTTGATCGGATGTACTCTTGAAGTTTCAAATCAAGCGCCCCATTGAAGAGGTTCTTGTTGCAGATCATGATCATTCGCTCGCAGTGATAGTCGAACTCGTCCTTGTTCGGAATCTCTGTGAAAATGGCAATGGTGGTTGCCATCTTGAGGAACGAGTCTCCGAGGAACTCAAGACGCTCGTAGTTGCTGCCCATACCAAGCTGAAAGTTGACCGGCTCAAACTTCTCAAGGGAGCCTTCACCATCATCCTCAGCCTGGTTCTCGCTGTCCTGGGTTAGAGCTTCCAGAGCCAAGTCTGGATGAATATCAAGCTGTAGCAACTTGCAGGCGTCCAGCGCAATGAGGTTCTGCTCAATTCGGTGCACGATCGAGGGCAAAAGATATGCCATCGCCACAGCATCAGCGGCCAGCTAATAACCATTAGCTTCAATAAGGCGTCAGGTATGAGCTTGGAGGCGAACTTACTGATGAGATTTTCATTGGCTTGAGGGCGAAGTAGCATACTTTGTCCTTGCGGTCCTCCTTCAGATCGGCAAGGAAGTCACGTCGCAAAGATGCAAAGATGCCCTTCACGACCGGCTGATTCTCGTCCAGAATCTCTGTCCTGGCTGCTCGTGTCCTCTTCCAAGCGGCTACACTCCAGTTCAAAATATTGTGCGCCACTTCCTTTTTCTTCCACTCGCGAAATGTGGGTTGGAGCACTACATCAGCCGGAACTGGGTCGAGACACTTCAGATCCCTGCGCACGCCGCACAGCCAGAAACGGCGGGAGCCATCATATGGGTCGACAACATACTTGTTCTTGAAGAACTCGTCAGGTTCATCGCCAGTGTAGACTTCGCCGTCGACGTTCATGACGTGACGCATGAGCTCCCAGTCAATGACTTGGCGAGGATCTGACTGCCCTGAAAATGGAAAGGTATGAGCCTCCTTTGCCGGTGAGAAGAAGTAACACATGTCCTCTGCGCTGACCGCGTAGCGCTTGTTGAATAGATCATTGAAAATTCTGAGTGTGTAGCAGGCCAACAGTTGCAAATGCTCCTCTGTGGGCAGGATGGGGATGTTTAAGCAGATTGGGATCATGTCGGACGTCATGCCACTCTCAGCTGACCCAAAGAACAGTGGCAGAGGTTTGATCCGGGGCAATTGGGCTCGCGTGAGGATCAGCAGAGGTCGAGAAGGGCGCCCCAGCTTCTCAGGCTGAGTCAAGGTGAGCATCGTAGCCCACAACATCTTTGGCTTGCCAAGCTCCGACCAAAGCAGCGGCTTCAACCGCATGTCGTAAACCTTTCTCTTCTTGGAAGACACCGCAAGATGCGCACTGGCAAAGATAGAGCGGCGTTTCTCAGCAAACCTGGACCGTAAGTTGTCGTTCAGATACTTGCCCTTGATGAGTTTGCGGCACGCCTCAAAGGCCGCAGAGCACTTGGCGACTTGCTTCGTAGAGTGAACCTTTCCCCTTGCATTAGAGACAGGAGACGCAGCAGGCATGGTAATCTCGCAGAGAAAGCCTCCCTGGACCGACGCAGTGCTAAAGTCCGCGACGAGCCCCATACCTTCGACGAAGTCGTCCTGGTTGCGCAGGGTATTCACAAAGTCCTGAAGTAGACTTAGGCTGTTGTGGTAACTCAATTTGGCTCCAGTAGTTTTGATGATGTGGCTTGGCAGCTTTTTCTCTTTTTCGAGGAAGTAAGCTATGTCGAGCTCGCTTCCGCTACCCTTTAGAAGTCTGTCCTTCGGCACGGTGTTGCAGAATTTGCGCAACAGTGCTTCGTTTGCACTGTTTTGGTAAACTGTCCGCGCGTGTTCCTGGTTGCCCTCCTCGACTATGTGAATGTACGTAGACTCAGCGTGCCTGGCCCGGCCTCGAGACTGTATGTACTGGATCATCGTTCTGCAGAGATCGAAGCGAATGATCAAGTTACAATCGGGGATGTCGAGACCTTCCTCGGCAACGGAAGTGGCGAAAATACAGTTGATCGATCCCTTCTTGAAATTGATGATGGTCTTGATTTGTTCCCGGAATGACGTTTCAGAGGAACCGTCCATCATGTTCGCACCCATCAGATAGCCGACTTTGAGTCCCGGAATGGTGGTTTTGAAGTTGGTGAAGTAATCAGCCATGAGTTTGGCGGTCCACCGCTTTTCGACAAAGATGATGCATCGGATGTTTGGGTCCTGGAAGTGCTTCTGCAGAAGATCGCTCAGAAGGCGCACCTTGGGAGACACATGGACGCCTTCAGGCTGTACGAGCTCGTGTTGTTCTATTAGGCGCCGTGCAGCCTGAACATCCAGTTTGCGCTTCTCCACCACTTTTTCTGACGCCATTGCTTTAGTATAGTGTCTCTCAGTTTTGGCCTCAAGTTTGACGCTCTTCTCTTCATCATCCAACACGAGAGTCCACATTCGGTCCACGAACCACGGGCCGAGCTCGCGAGAAGCAGTTTCTGCAAAGCTGAATTGCCTGGAAAAGTTTTTGTTGCTGCTAAGAAGTGGCTTGAGCTGTGCTGTAAGAGGAGTGTCGATGGACCGACCCAGTGGACTATACCGGGCTATGACTTCTTTCTTCGGCTTGCTGACAGCCCTTCCTAGAGCGTTTGGATCAGCAGTAGTTGCGATACGGCCGTCTAGTAGGCCTTCAAGCTCAGTGGCAGCTTGTCGCACATCGATGTGGAGTGCATCAACTGGAGATGCGGTCATGCCAAAGATGCGAGGCAGTCTCAGCCCAGTGTTCTTGCCCTCAACGTAAAAGTCCTTGATAATTCTGGCGTATGGGTGATTCTTCTTTGTATGATGAGCCTCGTCGAAGATGAGGAGGTTGATCTGGTCGATGGTGATGAGAGCATGATGAAGAAGTTTCCTCAAGATCTCGGCGGTACAGACAATGATCTCATGTTTTGCAAGTGTCTCGGTCCAGAAGTCCTTGGACCACTCATAGCGAGTGGACTCGCCGGAGAACACTGCGCACGAGTGAGGCAGGTTACATTCAATGACTGCATGCTGTTGGAAGGCCAAAGCCACCTTTTCGACAAGAAAGAAAGACAGTCGGCGGCACAGCCCCTTCTTTCGGTCCTCGAGCTCTTGTTTGATGGTGTGCTCGAGTAACAGTACCGCAATCAAGGTCTTGCCGGATCCTTGAATGCGTTTTGATTAGCCTGAGTTAGGAGCGCATGACACGAGAGATGACTCACCAGTATCTAAAACTGCAATGGTGTTTTCATTCTTGGCTCGCTCGAACAACTCCAGCTGGTAGTCCCGAGGCGCTCCGATAATCTTCTCGCCACCTTCCCAGCTTTTGACCATGTAGCGGAGAGACTCCTCCTGCTGCGAAGCAGGATTCTTGCCAGGTTTCGCGGAAAGGGTGGTCCGGTTGTTCTTGAGCCACTGCGTGAAGTTGGCTTGCTCAATTTTCTTCTTCTGGGTGACCTTACGGGGCTTGGAAGTTTTATTTGGGACCAAGTTGGTCTCTTCTTCGTCCGCACTTCGGTACTGAATATCCTCATCGCTGTCGTGGGCTCGGTCGTGAGGTGACGGAACGGAAGTGGGAGAGCGCACGGGAGAGGTCCTTGTCCGGGTGGACAAGGCCAGGTCGTCCGGTGCGGCGTCCCCCATGTTGAAGGCGACCCGCTGTATGAGGGAACAGGCGGCTATGTGTCTTGGAATATGAAACGGGCAAAGTGGTTGAGGCAGGTTCAAGTTTTAACCCACGGTTGACGGTGTAGACGGATTGAAGAAATGGTGGAAATTGGAGTTGCTCTTACCTCCTGGTGATGTGAAGGGAGTGGCCAGGTGATGAAAAAGTCTGGATTAGTGAAGACAGAAAAATTGAAGGCGTATGGGAAACGTGCAGAAATGAGCATGAAGAAGAAAGGACGGAGGGAAAGAAGGTAAACCTGCTGTACTCTGCCCCAAAAGAGACGGCCACGCTTGAGTGGTGTTTGCAAGAGAATTCTGCAAACTGATGTAGGTCAGATGAGGATCCTGCCCGACTGTCCACTTGGTTGGCAGTGTGTAGATGATGGCCTGGAGTGTTTACAGACTCAAGGAGAAGTTGATGCAAGAGTTACCTGCTGTACTGCTGCTGCGAGCAAGAAATTGGAAGTGTCACTGTGGTACTTGTTTGTGCTGCTCCTGCCTGGTAGAAAGAAGTGCAGTGAAGCTTTTGGTTTTTAGGACCAACCAAGTAAGAGAGGTATTTACACCTGAAGAAGGAATCATGTATTTGTGATTGTGTGCAGATTCACAGATACTGTTTAATTTTCATGTGGTGATGAGGAAATGAGGTGGAAGACAATTTCTTTCAAGATGGGGTCGAGGGAGGTTCCAGATGCAGGGATCAAGCTCCAGACACAAGCTCCAAAGACTACAGGGGGGGTACCCCGCAATCAAGGACCCTGGAACCCATGTGGGCTTCAGTGGGGTTTTAGCTTCTTTTCATGTGAACGACGACGACGCTCAAAGGCCCAAGACCATTCCCATCCTACCAATAGATCCAGTCTCGAATACTGTCTCAGCACTTTCATCCTAGCCTCATACAAAACCTCCCAAAGCGCCGCTCACCGTCTCCCGCCATGGACGAATCCAAAACCCTCAAATCCGTCTTCACACAAGCCGAAGAGCGCCGCCTCGCCCTCGAAGGCGCCTTCGAAGTCACAGACCCCAGCTACCGCGACGTTCTCACCAACGCCATCGACGACTACACCGAGTGCCTCGAGCTGATCGGCCAGCTGCGTATTTTCAGCCCCAACGAGTCCCTCGAAGACCTCTCCACCTCCGAAGTGCCCTACCTTCTCGTGCAGTACCACCTCGCCGAGCTCCTCCAAAAGATCCCCACCGCCACCCCGAGCGAGCGTCGCCAGATCCTCGACAAAGTCCGCACCTGCTACGAGCGCTTCCTCTTCGCGCTCGACAGCTACGGCCTGCTCGCGTCGCCCTACAGCAAGATGCTCGAGGCCTACACCGAGAGCCCCTCGTCCTTCTCCACCATCCCCTCGTCCGACCCCGCGGCGCGCCGCAACAACAAGATCGCAAACTTCAAGGCCGAGCAGGCGCTGAAACAGAAGCTGGCATATCTGCGCAAAAACCCGGCATACGGAGACGTGGAGGACGGGCTAGGCGACGAGGAGGTCGTGCGGAATGTCCACCTCGCCAACCTGGCGCTGAGCGTGCACCTCACGTTCCAGCAGCTGGAGTCGCTCAACCGGGAGGCGGAGATGCTCGCACAAGCGCCGGAGCCGCTGATACCACATGCCAGCACCGTGGAGGAGGATGAGCGGCGGCGGCGGGCGACCCTGGCCGAGGACGGGTACTCGGAGCGGCTGGACCGGCCGTTCCAACGGCTGCAGAGCTTCAACGGGCCCATACTGAGCAAGGAGGGAAAGCCGTTGCAGCCGTTTACCATTGTGGGCACGAGGCAGGACTTGGCGAAGGGCGTGTTCAGGCCGGGCCATAACTTGCCTACCATGAGCATCGACGAGTATTTGGAGGAGGAGAAGCGCCGAGGTGGGATCATTGAGGGCGGCGGTGAGGCGAGTTGGCACCGCCCGGAGCCAAATGAGGATGATGAGGATGTTGCGGATGCTGCGACTATGAAGGCGAGAGCGTGGGACGAGTTCACGGAATCAAATGCAAAGGGAAGCGGCAATACGTTGAATAGAGGATGAGGAGAAGAGGGGTCATGACGACTGGCAAGAAGTGAGAGATAGCAATATCTCTGTTTATTGCAAGATGTTCCATATGATCTTGGTCTTCCGCTTTGCTCTCCCTTCTATCTGATTAGTGGCTGTGGTCGCGGACTGATGAGTGCCCTATGGACAGGACCATCAGCAGCGAAAATGACAACAGCAGCATCTTGAAGACAGAAGACAACAAGGGAGTAGAGCAAAAGGTTGGCACAGACAGTAGTTGTGACGGCCTCCATGGACTGATTTGCCTCGTATTACAGCCATAATGGAGTTCATCCCATGCACTCCTCGCACATCACGGATATCATACCACCTAGCACAGGCATCACTTGGGGATATTGCTGTTCTAGGCATGAGGTCGGTTTTTTTTTTTTTTTTTTCATATATCGCACTGTTTGGCAATACGTTGTGCAGCGGCACATTTTGATCTATGACACAGAAGGTTCGGCTCGCAACACCCTATTGTAGACTGTACAATTCTTCAAAAGTCATTATAGTACAGTAGCGTGGTCTTGCCTTATCCTCCTAAAATCAGCTCAGCATCATCTTTCAGGCCCTCAGTCATCCATACCAATCGCTCGATTTTACACCAAAACAATCCTAAGCCCATTGTCCTCATCCCTCCGCGCCCAAGCTCTTGCTCAGAAAGTTGTCAAGTGATCACAAGGCTCCAGATCCTGTAAGTTCTTCATCAAATTCCACTTGAACCAGCTTTGGTTGTTCAACTCGGTGAAATCAATTCGATATCACCGCCATCGAGGCTGACAGTAACATACCTTGTTCCGGCCGTCTTTATCCTTGTTTCATAGGACTCGATGTCCCAAAGACTTGCGATTTACTCAACGTCCAAGACGCTACAGCAGGCTGCGTCCATGACTGTGACAGATCTCCTTGTTGTTGATCGACAGCCTTCTCAAAGGAACTCAAAATCATCATCGGAGTCTCCAGTCTGGCTGACGCGGGTCTTGACGTGATCACCAGTCCGGTCTGCGTGGTTCGTGACGTTGTCTTCAGCCTGATCGGCTCCGGTGTGGCCAATCTCCGTCTGATCCTTGGACTTGTCCTCCTTGCGATGCTCGTCGAGCACCTCTTCGTTCTCGTCCAGCTTCTCTTCATCGGTGCCACTGTCAAAGGATCCGTCATCAGTGTGCTGGTAGTAACAATCCTCGAAATTACCGGCGGCACGATTGTCGGCGTCCTCAGTAGTACTTTCGACGGCGTCTCCGTTCTCCTCCTGGATGACGTGCGCGAGAGTCTGACCTCGAAGCTGATGGATGGCATGGAGGGCGTACTCGGCGTGGAAGTACTCACTGCTGCCTTCGGTAAACTGCTCAGACGAGACCGAAGGCTCGACAGAGCGGGCCTGGACGCGGTGACGGTTGTAAACGGTCGACACACCGTCTTGGACAGCCATTGACCCCACTACGGTGCTTGCGCCGTCGTCGTCTGAAAGATTGAGACCCTCGAAATCGAGCTCACTGACACTGGCGTTCGTGTGACCAGTGTGATAGGCGGGACCAGGACCAGAAGGACCCATCTCGGTCTCCGGAGCCTCCTCTTGAAAGGTGGTCTCCTCGTCGCCGCGGCGCAAGAAATTCATTTCGTCGTCGTCGAGGGCCAAGACCATGTGAGGAGTGATGGAAAAAGAGAAGCCGATGTCTTTTGTCAGTAGTGGATCCACGTACATCTGGATCTTCTCAACGACATTGGCCCACAGGGAGTGGCGGAAGCTAGACGAGAAGACGACGTCTTCGAACTCAGGACAATCCGACATCTGTAGCGTACCATCGTCCCTGGCTTTGGCGACCTCGTCTTTGAATTCGAGGATGCGGATATTCACAGAGTCGTTCCGAGACTGCGGAAAGACGTGGACAGTCAGAGACCGAAGACCCTCCCAGACCAGGGGGATCAGAGCTCGCTGGTTTCGATTGAGAGAATCGTAGATGCTGATGAACGATTGCCTGAGGACTTCAACCTTGGGAACAGTAAAGGCGCGTATGTCGTCGATATGCTGGACCGTTAGTTCCGTACGAGCTGGGGCGAACTTGCCATCCTGGTGCGAGAACAGCGGGTTGAGAGTGGTTGGCAGCTGGTCTCCCTTGCAGCTAAGTACCGCATCGACCGCCGAGCGAAACATTTGGCAAATGCTGCGCATCAGGTCCGCGCAAGCAGACAACACATGACCTAAGGCGTTGTTGGCGGTGGTCATCGTCTGGAGGCGCTTGTGTAGCGCGCGGAGGACTTGCCACTCAGGAACGAGGAGGATATCAAGTGCCTCGTCATCACAAAGGCGGTCGAGGGCGGTTTTATACCGTTCAGCCATCTTGACACTGGCGTGTTCGATCATGCGCAAGGTGGACTCAGCAGTGTCCGTACCAGTGAAGCTAGTGCCGCGACGACCAAAGATGGTTCTGGAAGGCTCCCGGGCCGGTTGACCGCCTGCAACCTCGAGGGCGCGCTCGTTGACGAGAATACAGAAGGCGGGCTCCGTGAGAATAGGCGCATCGATGGTAAGACCAATGCGGAGGGTCTCTTCTGGACACAACTCGACGAATCGGGAATTGCCGTTGGCGTTGAACCAGGCAACAACATCATCACGCTATCTCAACCGTTATTATATGCTCCCGTACTCAAGACAAGACAAAGGGCAGGTTGACTTACCAGGATGTCATAATTGGTCATCTCCAGCTTGGTAAAAAGGCCCACCAGAGTCCAGAGGCGGGGAGCAGAATCAATCAGCAGAGACTTCTGGCCAGCTGGCTCTGCAAGAGTTCTGAAGAGTCGAACGGTGTTGGCAGCCCAGCGGGTGGTGCAAAACTCAGCAATGTTGCCATACTTATCCATAGGCCACTTGTCTGTATCAAAGATACAGACATTGCCTTCAACAGGACTCATGATCTCTTCTGGGGCCTTCTGAGGGGGGTAGCCATGATCATACTCCAGGAGACCACTGATAGGAAGCATGCAAGAGCATACATCATCATGACCGGCGGTTGCCAGTATGGATGCACCTTGGACTGCAAACCTGTGCCAGACTTTGACCCCCTTAGGTAGACTGAGAGCAGTCAAAGCGAGGATACAGTCATCCTCTTCATCAGTTGGGGACAAATCCAGAACATGAGTGATACCTTCAGGGAGTGGCGCGGCTGCCCTCTTTGCGCGGCGCTGGTGCTGTTCACTTGAGAGGAGGCTCAACAGCAGCTTGGAGCCAGTGGACTCAATAGTCTCCTTGCTGAAGCGCATAGTGACAGTCTTGAACTGGGTACCACCACAGCTGACAGTGGGACCGGAGTTGGGAAACCTGACCAGAAGCAGAATGGTGTTTTCGCCATCAAAAATGCCTTGACCAATGTTCTGGGTCTTGTACAGGTCAACATCGTGGACCAGCTTCACCTCTTGAAGGTTCCTCAGCTGTTCATCCGCCGATGGCTTGTATGTTGAGACATCTAGGGAAGCCGCGATGGCCTGGTTAATGAGCTCGCGGGTGGAGCTAGCATTGGTCATGAACAGCTGGTCGAGGAGCACCTGCTGAGCTGTGTTGGATGACATTGTGAAGATTCAGTGGGCTCTTGGAAACCTGTACAATATCAATACATAAACACACATGATTTCAAGGTGAAGCTTTGCAGATCTGCAATGGGGACTCACTGGTTGATGAAAGTGGTGTGGTAGGAGGAGTCAACGGGAGGGAAGACTCAAGGCAGATGAAAGACTCTTGAGCACCTGCACAAAGATGTTTCAGATCAGAATAGGACTCAAAATGGGATAGAATTATGGCATATGGGCTTCAGGAAGCGGACAGTGGGATACAGACTTTATCTGGGAAGGTTTGCACTGGACACTCACAAATGACGGAGGATGGGGATGATGAAAAGACCAGATCTTTGCTTGTAAGGCTTCTCAATGCGAGATAGGATGTAATATGAGACTCGAAAGTAGAGACCATAGACAATTTTAGTTGGATGGAAGTCCGTTGGTGATGGGGGTCAGGAAAGTCGAGTCGAGGCACGATTGAGGGAAGGTGAAGGTAGGTAGGTAGTCTGCGAGATAACTGAAATTCGTTCGATTGTAATGTGTCTTTGTTGCATTTGGTTCTCTTTTGGCGGAGGGATAGATGTCTTTGCCCAGGTGAAGATGAGGCTGAGATGCAGGTCAGGTTGGAGGTGAGGGTTGTGGCAGTGTGCGCTGCTGCCTGCAGGGTCCTCTGCCTGTCTCTCTGTTGCTGCAGTGGCGCTAGTCCTGCATGCTCACTGCCCACGGCACATGGCACATCTGTCAGATTCAGGACACATTGAGGAGAGCATAACAATATCAGTGTACTTAGGTATCTCACTAGAAATTGAGTTCCTGTTCTACCTGCGAAAGGAAATCTAGGTCTTCGTGGGGCCATGTGAAAGTTTGACAAAGTCCCTCACGACAACCTGTAGGCAGCATAGAAGGACACAGCAAAACTGTGTTTTCCTTCACCTTGCAATAAACAGTGAGAATTCTTGGCACCATAAGCCATCCTTTGGTGCGAATCAGGATACCTAGAGATTCAAAGAAGCCCACACACACCATGTAAGCACACACTCACCTCTGTGCCCAATGGCCTGAAGTATTTAGGGACCACAAACCTGTGGAAGCCACAAAGTATCCAGCCACAGCTGCAAAAGATCATGGCTGCAGTGTCCAGCGTGAGCGCAGCACGCGAACACCTGAAATGTTGCATCGTGGTAGACATACTGTACCATTCACCGTTGGAGAGGCCCTGAAGAAGCATCTCATCCCGAGCTCCGACACCAGAAACCGCGTTCTCTGCTGACAAGCAGCATCTTTTCGACAGGTTCCTTGCCCACCACATTGGCTACACTGGTACTGCGGCCGATCCAGAAGAACGGGCGCAGGTGGAGAGCCAGATTACCCATGGCAGGGCCCAGACCTCAGTGCACCACCTCCACTTCCGGCTTCATGTTACCTGAGCCGTGGCTACCGAGCAAGATTGGTAATGCGAGAGTGATGCCGCGGCCAGATCACAGCGCAGACGACCCGTTCTGAAGCTCGGTCCAGGCATCGCCAACGCCGCCGCCCGCCGGTTCGTGGCAGCCTGTCGACACGGCGTGGGGTTTCCCCGACAATGGGCCGAGCATGTCACTACATCTATCAATAGGGAGGTCGATCGGTCATCCGAGCACTTGCACCTGCTTCAGTGGCAGTTCCTCGCAAGTCAAGCTAGCACAGTGAAGAGGGGGACACAGCTGATCTCACCGATAGGCACGGCACCTCTTGTGCAGTCAGAAGGCACCGACGCGAGTTACTCAACTCTGTTCAAGGTCATCTCCTGTAGAGGCACGCCCTGCGCGTGTAAACTTACTTGAAAGCCGCACAGCCTGCCACATAACAATCCTCTGGTCGCGGACAACCGGACCATCGACTATGTGCAGTGTCCTTTCTCCCGCGAGCGATCAGAATGGGATGTCATTCGACAGAGCCAATTTCGGGTTGGTGTTGTGAAGCACACCCTCAAGAGATTCGAAGCACCCACGAGATACCTGTCATCCTAAAGATGAGGTGTATGGACTCGCTCTCGGACGGCGACCGCGTGCGGGTATTCTCGGACGAACGATCTTCCGATATATGCTGCAAGTTCACGATTTCCAGTCTTCAAGCTGGCAGACTTGCAATATCACAGCTTCGGACGAAAAGAACTTCGGGGCCATAGGATCTTACTGCAGATCAGCGTACTGCGAAGTATTGGTTTGACAGTGTGGTCAGGAGAGATGATGGAAGACTGATGGCAGAGCGGTTCAACGCATCGAAGACTTGGCTTGTCCTTCACCGCCTTCCCATCTTGTCTTATCTGCAAGATCCCCGCAGATGTACCCCAGGAAATGGGACAAACAGAAACAAGGCGTCCCTGAATGCAGCAACATGTCGCGTGAGGAGAAAGCTACCCCAGCTTCTACGATTCTTTCCGATCGCCAGGTCCCTGAATATCCCCAACAGAAATCTGAACCTACCTAGGCCTACCTAGGTAGATACGTAGCGTAGCTGAATGAGAAAATATAATATATAAAGAGGCAAATCGATCTTGCTCGTCTTCCTTTCTAAGGTCTTGTTCATCAGCTCGTGACTCGTCCATACTGTCTGACTGTCTGTATCTCTTGAACACTTACAGTTGTATTCTCCAAGCCATCCACAGCCTGTTAATATGGAGTCCCTCCGCAACCCCACCTCCACCAACAGCGCCAGTATTCGCCCCTTCACGTACGCACCACCCCCAACAACCCCTCTCCATCCTCTGTCCTCAGCCAAACTAACCTTTTTCGCCACACAGCGCCCGCCACCCACGCCTTGTCCTCCTCGCTGTCACAGCATTCGGCGTCGGACTCGGCGTGAAATACCAAGCAGCCTCGATACAAAATAACGAGCGAGCACAGCGCGCGTCCGAAGGCAATTATTACGTCGCTGTCCATCGGAGCGGTGGCGGTATTTGAGGAAGACATTAGCAAAAGGGGGAGAGAGAGAGAGAGAGAGAGAGAGAGAGAGAGAGAGAGAGAGAGAGAGAGAGAGAAAAGACGGAGAAAAACATACAGCTTTGATGCGCACCTCGTCACCCCCTTGATCGACTTATTGATACTCTTCTGTCAAGCAGCCCGAGGACGATGGTCGTTGCTACGCGGGCTGAGGGCGAACGGTGGGGGACAATCAGCGTGCATAGCGGTGCCTGGGCCTCCTCGTGAGAGCCACCTTTCACTCCTTGATACGGGCATACGCATTCTCACATTTTTGGCGTTGGTTTCGGTACATCAGCTCGGGTTCCGGCATCCAGGTCGTGTGTCAAAGTAGCATCGGCGTAGCGCTCTGTGTATGGAAGGGCGCTGGAAGGGCACAAGCAGGCAATGGAAGACAGCACAAAGCATGTAGGCAGACTATGCTGCCAACCAGAGGAATGGATAGACGCACCGCATTTACTACTGCGACTGTGTCGCACGCAGGTGTCATCGTATTTTGGCCCATTTTCCATCCTCCGTCAGCTCGTTCACATGCTGCGGTGAAGCACGACATTAGATATGAGCCCATACACATACACGCCCAAATACACTGCCAACTCGCAGCGCCATTTATTCAGCGAAAACACACATAGCGCGCAGTAAGTCATTATAGCACTATAAATCAGCAAGCTGATGTGATACGCCTTGCCGGACCCCAATGCGCCTTCCGTTTGCCGTTGCCTCGCCGCCAAGCAATCCCGGTATGCTGAGATGAGATGCCTCGAGAATGAAGAAAGAAATCAAAACGCCATTACATATGCGCACAAACACGCCCGCCTGCCGTTGCTGCAACAAAAAAACAAAAAGCACGAGCTCTGCCCTCCAGCTGGGTATATCCTCTCCACTTCCCTGTCCTCTGCAGGAATCTCCTCTACTAGAACGAGCTTCCTCGTCTTCGAGGTGGAGGGTGTCTCTCGACTCCACCAAACGTTCCAATATCAGAATCCGAGTCGCTCGTCTCCAGTTGTTGCTGTTGCTTCTGCTGCCTCATCATATCCGCCACCTCCTTGCCTTTGCCTTTCGGCCTCGCACCCGCAGAGCCTACAGGTGATCGCAAGATCACACTGTTCCTGTTCGACGACTTATCACCACTCCTCCTGCTGCTGCCTGGTCTGCCACTCGACTCGGCCTTTGCCCTCGATCCACTGACTCGTCCTCCTCCATGAATAGCGGTAAAAGGCCGCATGTTCACCTCGTTGTCCCCGGCCCAGCTGATTGACCCTGTCCCTTCGCTCGCAGAACCTCTCGCAGAGTTGTGGGCAGTAGACGGAAAGCCAGAGGTTTGCTGCAGTACACGCATGCCATTCACCACCTCTGCAAAGCCCTCCTCGAGCGTCTTCATCCGCGCCAAGACCAACCGACTCATGCGGTCACGATCGTCGTTATCACGGTCACGTTGCGCCTTGTCCTTGGCACGATTGCCGGAAGTGATCATTCCCGTCGCCATGGCCATTTGTGTGACGAAGCTGGAGGGTACCCCGCCAAACGCATCGTCGTTGGCCACGCCTCCGAGGTCGGACTGGATGTCGAGAAGGTCCGAAGAGGACAGCCGCCGGGCTTTGCCGCGTCGGGGTCGACCAGTGTCGATTCTCAGGCCCTCTCGATGAATATTTGCTGTCGTGTGCATCGCGTCGCGGTTTGGCAAGATCGGCCGAGGACGCGAGGAGGCACCCGTGAATGGTGGGATGGTCCGGCGTGGCGATTTTGCTCTCGGACTGCCGACCGGAGTCTGACGATTGCTGACGAGTCGAGAACGAGTCTTACCTGGAGCGCCTGGGGAGACCTCGAGATCCGTGTCGGGTATGCGATGAGCCATTTGCTGCATTGGGTTGAACAAGATTGTGTTGGTCGAAAGTGTGCGACTGTGCAAGCCGTTGCGCTTCTGTCGAGTCACTTGCTGATGCAACGGCGATCTCGTTGTATCGAGCGAGGTCGGCACGAAATTTTCATTGAATCGGCTGGCGACTGGCGTCTTGAAGTAGTCTTCTCCTTCCTCCCCCTCTGTGTCGGACTTGTTGTTGCTCCGTCGACTGGGCGCAGTGCCCTCGTCGTCATCTTCGTCATTCGTCACGAGCTCGTCGTCTGCGTCCTGGTCTTTTAGTATCCTGCGTTCGGCGTGGTCTTGGCGGTCAACACCGTCAAAGTATCCGTCGGCGCCAAAGGGAAAGCCAATATTGGACGCATGTTCTGCTGGGTCACTGGCGATGGACCTGTTCTCGGATATATGCCGCCTTCGTGGAGGACCTTCTCTGACCAGGCTGAGTTTACGGCCCCAATCCTGCTGCGTTCCACTATTCATCCTCGGCATATTCGGTGATTCGGGAATGTCGTCGTTCCTGTCCATCCAGTTTCTGACATTGGTGTGCGTTCTCTTCCGCTCGTTCATTCTATGTGTCCGCAAGGACGCAAAATCGGGTGTCCGCCGGAAAACCTCCTCCAAAGCCCGATCTTGCTGAAACCCCGCAACCGACTCGTCTCTGATCCTGATCGTGGGACTGAATAGCGACGGTCTACCCGCTGGGTTGATCGACAATGCCCTCGTCCGACCGCGTCCGGGGTTATCAACGAAGTCTGTAGGCTCGTACATTGACGGGGCCAGGACATATTTCTCGTAGAGGAATATGAGCCATAGCAGGGGAAAATGCGTCACCTTGATGATTGTACGATTGAGCCAAACAAAGTGGCGCAGAGGTAGGAAGTAGCGGAATGGCATCAAGACCCAGGCGAAGATATTGCCCGGGGCCACATACGAGAAGAGAGACTGGTCTTTGACCATAGCAATCGTATTAATCGCGAAGAGGAACCTGTGTGATGTCAGTTGGGATGCTTCCTGGGGGTGACATCTGTCAGACTCACTGGTGCTCTTCCTTTGCATTAGAGGCAATGGACATGAATGAATTTGTCAATACAGTGATCAGAACAGTCCTATTACCACCAATTAGTTGCGAGCCCCATAAATGTTGTCATTGACCGAACTTACACGACCACGAAGTGGCATATGATGAGGAACAGGCACATCAACGTCCGGTCTAGCCAGCTGTAAGAAGGCCACACATCCCAAGCCGCTGGAGTAAAACCCATGAGAATTTGGAAGATCTTGTACGCGACCTCACCAGCATCAGCTTTGGTGTTAGCGAGAAAGAAGACGAAGAATCCACTGCAAGAGACGAAGATCAAAACGAACACTGCCGCTAGATCAACACTCATAATCTTCATCGCTAGGATGATCTGGGAGAAATAAGGGTAATGGTCGAGGACAGAGAAGATACGCGGCAACAGCAGGACTGCATTTGCGGCCAGAATATCATAGGCGTCAACGCCATCATGGGACCCGACGAGGAACACCGTATATATCCTCATACAGTAGTATATGATGAGCAGCACAAGAATTCCCAGGTCGAAGATGTTCCAGAAGGACATGATGTAGAGCGAGAAGCCTTGCTCCGTGAAGCCCACGAGCTCATCCAGCATGAAACCGGCACTCCAGAACCAGAAAATGAGTTCCAGGCTTGTGATTGGGTTAGACCGCTGGATCAGCACGGCCAAAAACAAGCCTATCAAGATAGCCAAAGAGCAAGTTGAAAAGAATTGCCTGTATCGAGGCACGCGTAACCTGGACAACTTGAACATGGAGGCGTTCCGCGGATCATAGAGGGTCACCGTCCGTCTCGCAACCGGAGGCTGTTTGGGAATGGTTTCGAGGCCCTTTTGAAACTGCAGAAGAGGTGTTCTCTCGTTGCCATTCTGTACGAGAGGGGTCCGAGCAATTGGTGATGGCACGGTGCTCTTGATAGACTGCCGATGCAGATTGTCAGCCGAAGAGTAGAAGCTGATGGCGCCGTTCCAGATGCCTTCCAGCTGTTGGACGACGAGAGGATGTGCGAGAAAGTGCTTTGCTGAAGCACGGATCGCCACCTCCAGGGTCGACGTTCTCGCAGCAGCCGCTTTCGCCTTGCCATCGCGGGGTGTCAAGGGCGTCATAGGCGTCTGCACGCCCGGAATGCCCTGCAGTGGGTAGAAGTCGTAGGAAAGAGCGTCGATGAGCTCGCGGGTGGAGTACTCCTTGAGGAGCTTGATGGCTAGCAATTCACAGACTTTGGCTCTCGTGCTGCTGGTACCGGCGTTGCCTGGGTTAAGTTGACCCTCCTTGGCGAATTGTAAACAATTAGCCATGAGCGCGTAGATGGTGGCCCTCGAGAAGTGCTGCTGCCGGATCTGGACCTGCATTGGTTTCACCAGGAACTGCGAGACCTGCGGCGAGCGCAGTTGTTCCCACGTCAGGGTTGTCTCTGACCGACTCTGGACTATGACCCGGATGGCGTGTGTGATGCTGTACACCGGCAACGAGTCGAGATGGGATTCTGAGAAGAGAGGCAGAATAGTGCCGCCAGAGTTGCGTCCGCCATGCGGATCCTCGTCCTGATCATCGTCTCCTTCGCCGTCATTTTCTTCGTCCTCCTCCTCTTCCTCGTCGTCTTCGGCCTCGGTGAAATCGGCAATCGCGTGTCTCATGCGGGAGTATGGCTCACGGGCTGTGTTGTCCTCCCCCTCGCCACGACGGGGAGTGCTCCTTATGGAAGAAAGCAGATTGCCGAACGATATAATCCGCCTCGCGGGCATCTTGCTGCCCTTTCCTGCTCATAAAAAACACGGCGCCATGGAAATGCCACGCAGCTGTGTGAAGTGCTTCCAGACCCTGGGCTTGCTGGGGGGCGGGGGCGGGAGCGGAAGAACTTGGGCAGGTGGTTTTGAGGGAGGGGGGAGAAAATTGAGATAGATGGGATGGAAAAGATTAGGTGTGCAGGCAAAGAAAAGTCCTAGCACCGCATGATGTTGTTTGTAGGTATGGTGTTGGTGTGGGAGAAAAGCGAATGTTTACAGGATGCAGGAGGGGAGCGCGCGAGTGAAGATGACGAGCTGGGATGAGCAAGGTTGTTGCTGGTGTGGATCAGCTCTCGCAGGGTTACCCAGAAGCACCAATTTCCAGGGTCACGGTAGAGAACGGTGGCGCTCTGCAGAATATCCGAGCGTGTGCAGGGGTTGACAACAACTGTGAGGCTCATCAACGAGCGCATGCACTGGACATCTCGAAATGTCCTCCATCACATTTAAACTCAATTGCAATTTTCTTTCACCTACGTACACAGTAACCTTCAGCCAGTATGCCAAACGAATCGTTCTCAGAATTTACGCTCCTACGATCGAATGATTATCTCATGCACATGTCCAGAACTCGTTCCCTTGCTGCTGCAGCCTGCAGTTCACCACAGGTCGGGCGTTATCTTTGGCCTTTCCGCCTGTTCCCCACAGACCCACCCACGCATGACCTTCTGTGGGATTGGGTGGAGTGGGCCGACTTTTGCTGCATAGGCCTGCAACTTCTGCAAGAGCCTGCACCAAGCTGCAAGATGCAAGATGCATGGCGTTGCGCTAAATGTTCGGGACCACAGGGATTGAGGGACTGTCGGCCACACGTTGTTGGCGATGCACGGTGCCCTCAATGATTGGCGACCCGGTGGGGAATAATGATGGGGCCACCGAATCTAGTCCCTCAACTCGTCCCCGAGGGCGTATCGAAAGTTAACATCCTCGTCAAGTATCGATGGTCAATGGCCTGTGATCAGCCCTCTCTTCCTGTCCTGCCATGCTTTTGCACACCCACTCATCACGAGATGGAGGGGGACATGATCTACAGAAACCGGATGTATCTTGTCAAAAAATGACCAGATCCACGATCTTTTTTCTTACAGCCGTCCGAAAGGCTCGAGTCAGGCCTCGCCGAGAGACTTGACTTGATAACGATAATGAGAGCGCTCCGACAATGAGGAGTGTCTCAAGAGTCACATAAATCATGCACACTCACACACGACGAGATTCTGCATCGGCTATCAGATCACTCGCACCGGATCCCACGATGTCACTGTGCCAGTGCGCCACTGTTTCGTCGTTTCCAAGGCACACAAAATGGAGCCGAGGGAGCAAAAAGTGAGGAGTCTGGGAGTCCACCACCCTTTCATCAAACCTGCCGGCGAAAAGGCTCCGCTGCGTCATGTACCCCACGTCCATGGGATTGCTTGTCCAAGTTTGGGTGGCGCAATTGCCTCTGATCCACTCATCACTCCCTTCAGCTCCACACCGACTTTGACAGCCGCGGAGCCGCGTCGAAACATGCGTCACATGCATCACACCTTTGCCTTCCAAGAACACAGGACCGGCTACCGGTCAATACCGTCTTCCGAGTACACCTTGACAATGCCTCAACTTTGTCCTCTGGCGCCGCGTATATGTCTCGCACAGACTGTCTCTCCGCCACGGTTTTTTCGATACTATGTCTGACAGCCCGCCGCTATGTGCGCGCAGCGCCCGGGGATTAATTTGACTCGCTGTCCCGGACGACAGCCCATGTGTAAGGTCCAGGACCCCAAACTGTGTCACGGCAACCGTATGCAGCCGCCGAAATGTTTGCGAGGGGGCGTGAGAAATTATCAGCACACTGTAGTGTCAACGTCGCACACCACCAAGCTGTACGTTCTGCATGGTGCATTGTGGGCGGTGAGAGTGCATAGGTTCGGTTGCACTAGGCTCGAAGAAGGGCGCTTGTCGAGCACCAAGGCTCGACCTCTCACGACTTCAGATGATGTCTCGTTCCCGTTTGCATGTCAGGCCGGCAACTCAGTCGTTACGATGATGTTCCCGGTTTGGCCCTACCTAGCACACATCCGGGCTTTAGGTCTCGACAAATGTCTTTTCTTCTCTCGTCTATCAACTACATAGCCACGAAAAGGTCTATCCAGAGACCGAGCTATTGTAAAGCTTAGAAAATTGGCTGTTGGCGTCTTTCAGCAGCTCAGTCGGACTCCCAAACTCCACCGCTTGCCCTCCGTCAAGCACCACTACCCGGTCAAAGTCCATGAGGCTGGACAACCTGTGTGCAATCATGATGATAGTGTGGTTGCTGAATTCGGACCGGATGAGTTCCTGCATCTTCAGGTCTGTCTGTTGGTCCACACTGCTCGTGGGCTCGTCCAAGATCAGGACCTTGCCAGTCTTTAGCATTGCTCGAGCCAGACAGAACAGCTGTTTCTGTCCGTGAGAGAGAATGTCGCTGTCCATCAGCATATCTAAAACGCTCGACTGGGTCTCACTGCCACTGCTCTGTGCTTTTGATTGGAGCACTTCCCAGAGTCCAACTTTCTGCAGAGCACCAGTAATGGCTTCATCGCTGGACTTGCTCTGTGGATCGAGGTTGGATCGCACTGATGCGGGGAACAGGAAGGGCTCCTGTGTCAGGCAAATCAGTCGTTCTCGGACAGTCCGGCCTGGGACAGTGCCTAAGTCGGTATCGTCTAGGAGTATCCTCCCCGAGACAATGTTGATCAAGCTGAGGATCGCGAGTGTGGATGAGCTCTTGCCGCTGTGCCCGTTCAAGTCAGTAAAGCAGAGCCACGTCTGCGAGAAAGGAGTGAGCAACTGACCTGCCCGTTCTTCCCACAATGCCGATCTTCTGATGACTTGCCACTGACAGGCTGACATCCTTAAGAACTGGTGAGTCTGCATGTCTGTTGAGAATACGACTGTCAGTAATGTTCATCAGACCAAGAAAGCTGCCAGTGCAGCAGCAACTCACCCATAGCTCGCACAAACCCCCTCAAATCTCAACTCCCCCCTGGCCGGCCACGCCTCCCCAATCCCAGCATCCAGCTCCCACCCCTCTTCCACAGGCGTGTCCCGCGAGAATGACCTGATACGCGCAATCGCACCCAGCGATGTCTCCAGCCCCGTCCAGTGCTGCACCAGATTTGTCAGCGCGTGCGACAGCTCCATCATGGTCACGAGCGCGACGCCCAGGAACCCGGGGCTCATGCGCGAGCGCAGTGCGACGGCCACGCCGACGAGCACCACCGCCATGGCCGCGACGACGAGGTCCAGCACGAACACCAGCCAGCGCTGGATGCAGAGCAGAAGGTAGTAGGGCTTCTGTGAGGCGTCGAGGAGCGCGCGGTTGGTGCGGGCGTATGCGGGCGCCCAGCCGAAGGCGCGAATGGTGGTCAGGCCCGCGAGGGTCTCCATGAAGTGCGAGTACAGGGGCGCAGAGGTCTCCAATCTAGCGTTCGAGTGAGATTGAGAGTCAGTGATTCCTCTTCGGCTGCTAGTGAGACCGATCATCTTTTGGCCTTGCAAATAGAACTTACTCGAGGAGTCGAAGCTGACGCGAGGTGCGCAGATAGAACTTTTGGATAGCGTACAGCACCAGCATGATGAAAGGTAGTATTATGGCAAAGTAGCCTACAGCGTTGACAGCCAGCGCGATGGAGCCGATGCAGTTTCCCAGTTCTATGTACCAGTGGTCAGAAGTTGTCCTCTAAAGGCTTTCGTTGGGTCCGGGGGAGCTTACGAAAGCCGCAGTTGATCAATGCACCTGGTAGCGACATATCAACGTGGCGAAGATCTTGGCTGAATCTGAAGGGCCGTCAGTCACTCTGAGGGTTCAGGATAGTGTCTGCCAGCGCAGCAGACGGAATATTGGGAATTGTCCTCGCTAGAGGTTCATACCTGTTGATTAGCACGCCAGTCTCTGTCTCGGAGAAGAATGACAGCGGTGCTCTTCATATGGCATCGTCAGCAACCTGTGCGAAAACGCAAGCAGAGATACGAAAATTTCACACAAAGGCTGAGAGGATAGGACTGACCGAGTGACAGCCTGCAAAATCGACTGGTGCGTGTTCTTGGCCGACCTGGGGATCATGATAATCCACAAGTATCTAGTCACGTCAGCAACAAACATTGACACGATCCGCATCGGTATCTTGTAGCACTTACACAAGAGCCGCTACCAGAGTTATCGCCTGAATGGCACCCAGGAGGCCGTACAGCCCAAGCCAGTAGCCCAGGGGGTGCTGGTTCCCATTCTCTAGCTGGTTATCTTGGGCCCACCAATTCAGCCAAATACCTGCCACGGTCAGCAAGCCTCTTCTGCAAAATTTGGAGTACAAGTGGAGTCTTACTGCCCATGGAGTAGGACGCGTTATTCGCGGCTACAAAGATGAAGAAGAGGAACAGATTGAATCGACCTAGGGCGCGAGCATAATATTTATAGGTGGTCCAGTCGCCAGTCTTACGGCTCTCGTCAGACTCTGCCTTGGTAGCTTCAACGACCGGTCGCTGGATACCGTCAGATGGATCAGTTTGATCGTCTGAACCTTTGGCGCTGGTCTTGTCCTCTGTGGCGAGCTCGATTCTCAGGTCGTGGATGTAGCTTCCTGGAACATTGAGTCCAGCGAACTTGCCCTGCTCCACGAGTCTACCCTCGTTGCTCAGAACAAGGATGAGATCTGCTTGGGCGAGGTGTTTCACTGCGGCAATCGTCAACACAGATTGCCACTCATCAGAAAGCCAAGCAAACTTACCTGAGTGCGTCGCGAGGATGGCCGTCGTACCGAGCTGGCGCAGGAGACCGTCCCGGCCAAAGACACCTTTGAACACGCTTTCCTCAGTCACGGCGTCCAGTCCGCTAAGGACATCATCAAACACCGCCAGCTTAGTTCTTGCGTACACCGCGCGTGCGATAGACTAGCATCTGGAATTAGCCCATCTTTCACCTTGCTGCTGGAGGCTGGTCAAAACAACTCACGATCCGCTGCTTCTGGCCACCGCTGAGTTTGACCCCATTACTGCCCACAACCGTCAAGTCCCCCGCAGGCAACTGGCGTAAATCAAAGTCGAGCGCGCACGCCCGGCAGACAGTGTCGTACCACGCAGCATCGAACTCCGACTCGGCGACAATGTTGTCCCGAATGTTGCCGTTGATGATCCACGCGGTCTGGTCGCAGAAGGCGATCTCGGGCGAGGACACCGCAACTGACCCTCGTGCATTGAGCGTCTCGCCAAGAAGGCCCTTGAGAAACGTCGATTTGCCGCATCCGATGGGGCCAACCACGATGGTAAAACGTGTGCCGGATTGGAGTGCGATGTTGACGTCTTGAACAACGGCTGGCCCGTTCTCGTTCCAGCCAAAGCCGCCCTGCGTGACAGTCAGCTCGTTCGACCGGCGAGAGCTCTTGCCGGCTTCCTCCAGCTCGATCCCGTCCTCGCCCGGTGCTGGTGAGGCGGAGTCGCTGGTGGAGCGAGATGAGTCCACATGGCGGGGGTCTGTCCTCGAGGTTTCCAGCAAGTATGTTTGGATGCGCGTGAAGCAGCCCAAAGCGGCCCACCCTTGCGTGATCGCAGTCAACAGCCCCCCCAGAGCCGGCGAGAGCAGACTGAGCGCGGCGAGGGCCGTGACTGCTTGTGACACAGACATGCCGCTCGTACCCTGGACATGAGAAACGATGGCATAGGCGGCGAAAATGGAGAAATTACTAAAGGTTGCGGGGAGATTTACTGGGAAGACAGTGTCAGTGTACTTGCTCCGCGGAAGAGAGGTTCCGAGCAGCTTCAAGTCAGGAGTCTCCAGGCTGGCCTCCTACTGAAGCAAATGCATTACGCCCCGGGGCCGAGCTCGCTTTCTGAAGTGTTCAAATGGACTCTCAACTTACAGACAGCAACCACCAGACTTTGCACCCGCCGGTACTTTTTGGAAAAGGCAATCTCGCTGGTGCGAAATTTCTCAATATTGGCAGACATCTGTGTCTCGAGGCCTAGCATCTTCACACTTCTCATAGACCCGAGGATGTCAGACGTGTAGTTGATACGGCGTTGCACCGCCGCAAGCCAAGTTCCCTGTCTCGATGTAATATGACCGGCGAGGACAATCGACAAGACAGTTGAAACTGTATGTTCACGATCAGCATTCTTCTTAGAGACTCGTCACTGGCTGCTTTGTCTCCATGGCACCTACTGATGGTTACGATCACGGGTGCAACACAGACCACACCGAGCTGAAGGTAGAGTAGGTACACGGCCACCGCCACTTGGATGGAACTAGGAATGAGTTCAACGACGATGTAGTAGAAAGAGTCGGCGATCTTTTGCACATCTGTGCCCATCAGACTCATCGCCGAGGAGTCGGTGGCATCGGCAGCTGGTAGAGAGAGCATCTTCGCATAGACCAATGTAGTCAGTTGGCCACGGAGCATGGTCATTAGGCGATAATATAGGTACGACGACCATCCCATCGTGACCTGCGCAGAGTCAGTAAACTCTCCGGGGCTGTTTTCTCGGCCACTTAGAGTGGCATTTATGAAACTCACAGCAAGGCCGGTATGAACGAAGGCAAACCCACCAAGCAGGCCGTATCCGGTGTTGCTCGACTCTGTGCCTTCGACGAAAGCCACAGTGTTCTGAATAAGGTAGACCTGGCTGATGGAGAGAGCAGCATACATCAACCTTGGGACATATATCACAAGCACATCCCATCGCAGGCTCCAGGTACAAGCCCATGCCAACGCATGCGCCCGCTTTTGGTCGCCTACTCTGTGTCAGTCTCTATAGATTTTCCTCTCCGACATGTACCCATAGAAGCGTTGATCCTCTTACATTCATCCCACACCGGCTCAAGCCGTGAAGCTAGTCCCTCTGAGTCGAGTTTCTCATAGATGGCCGGCAAATCATCCATCTTCAAGACGTTCCGGAAGCCGGATAGAAGAAGCGTATTAAGCCACCAGAACGAGCTGCGACTCAGAAAGCCGCTGGTGCTTTCCTTCGAGAACTGCCTATTCAGCCCGAGGAGGAGAGACCGTTTCTCCACAGCCTCCAAGATGAAAATGATGCACTTCACTGCCAACGATGCGGTCAGGACGCCCGCATAGGCGCTATCAGACGACTTTGTTTCAACTTCGAGCCATTGTGTGCGGACTCGAGCGGCGTCGAAGATGACTGTGGCGATGAGGTACACGCTGATAAGGGATGAGGGCCGGATTGACTTGGAGTGCTCCAGGTGCGATAGGATAAGAAGTGTGAGAGCAGATACGAGGGAAATTGCAGCCGACGCAGTCGAGACAGGCTTGTTTTGCGACCCATGGTGTGTGGCTGTCAATACCAATATTGCGATTTGGAGGGCTGTGTATAACACGATAGCAGCCTGTTCTGGTCAGAAAGCATCCTGAAAACCTGCGGAAAACCTGCGATACAAAAGAATTATAGAGTCCAAGAATGCTCACCAATTTGGTTCCGTATAAAGTGCTTCGCTTGACGCGAAGCCTTCGCCGAGCCAGTCGCAGCACCCGGAAAGGCACCAGGAAGATGAAGCAAGCGGCGGGAAGTATGGCCAAGATGCTGTCTTCGAAAAGAACTACGAGCAATCCGTATCAGTCTTTGGTGCCATGGCTAGGGCCATGTAAATTGTGTGTCACTACTTGCCTGTGAAGTCGAACCCACCACGACAGTCCGCAGACTTGACGACAGGCCCAAACCAGTCATCGCCACAAGCTGCTGGAGCATCCATATTCAGTCCAGAGCCTGTAGTGCTGCCATGAACAGCTCATGTGTGATCGTTTCTTCCGAGGCTTCCCGTTGTTGGCCGGGTGATGTACTTATGCTTTTCCGTTGCGGCGCAATTGTTGCCCGCTAACTAATAATGATCCCTGTGCTGACATGCAGTGGACCTCGCCGCGATATGGAAGCCCTGCATGTTACCGGCGGGACTTCCGCTTCAGGGCTAGTCCTATCTTCTGGGTCTTATGGCCCTTCTCAAACTGGAGCGTCTTGGTTATTCTCGGTTTTTGTGTGTGCGCACTTAAGTTGTGTGCGCACAGATTTATAGGGCCTATACATGAACAGGAAAGATAGCGGACAACACAGCTACTCAAAGATGTCATAGATGTTGTCTATGAGTGGGATCCAGGGAATGCCTTCATCTCAACGGGAGAGAAACTCCAACGCTTGTCGAATCTGCGCTCGCCTTCACCCCTTGTACCCTCATCCAACCTCACCCCACTGTTGCCATACCAATTGTCTGTCAGCGACGCGGATGTTCCAGACTGCATTCCAAAAGTGCAATGTTAGGATGTCTGCATAAGCGAAAATAGCGCTGGGTTCAATAGAAATCCCGGCGAACTGGTACAGCGTGGGTACCAAGGTCGTAGTTCACGCTGACTGATGTCGTTCGTTGTCGCATTCATTATAGCCCCGCCCCCCACTTTTGATTGGTTTCAAGGGTGCTCGGCTTTCGCCGCTGACAAAGCCAATCCCTGTCCCCAACCTCACCTCATCGATTCAACATTGCACTCTTCAGTATCTCTGGGCAACCATGATTTCCTTTCCTTCTCTCAACGAGTGTGAAAGTGCTTTCCAATCATCATTGCGTCTAATTCACTTTGCATCGTCGCTGTAGATCGCATAGAGTCATTGGCTCTGTTGTCGCAGAAGCGCTGAATTCTGGCTGCGCCGCAGTCCGACGTCACATACCTACCTAGGTACATCATCACTGGAGCCGGGAAGCTTTTTGATGTTCTTCTTTCTGACCCGCGGAGATTATTTTCGGTATGAAGGGGCCGACCCTTAATCCAATTGCGATTTACGCAACCTATTCTACGAACGCTAAGAGCTCTCAGACGCGGTGGGTGGGCAAGACGGCGGTGCTACTGCATAGGGTTAGAGGGACATGATGGATTTGCAAGCGAATAGGGAGGCGCCGGGCGGCGGCCAAATGCACGAACCATGAGACCTTGGGCAAGTTGAACGCCCGGGCTCTCGAGAGCAACTGCCACTTGAAAGCCGTGGACGCCTCTACAGTGTTGATCTTGACGTTTGTCGATGCATATACCCATGGCAATTCTATTCTCTATTGGGATATCTATCCAAAGTTACGTGAAACGCTATGAACTCCCGCTTGACCCAATGCTCAAAAAAAAAAAAAAAAAAAAAAAAGTCATATACCTCATTCCTCAGCCTTCTTGCTCATCTTCGTCCTCAGCTTCATCAAAACAAACACCAACGCGTAGCTGGAAACAGCAAATAACACCACGATACCTGCGTCCCGCCAGCCATTGGTATAACTCGACAAATTCAGCGTCTGTAGATAATCGCTGCCGTCTCGGTACTGGCACACTTCGCAGCCGCCGGTAGCGCCGGGATTGATCAAGTTGGCGAGCCGCCCACTTCCTTGAAGATATGTTTCCAGATACTGCCCACAAGTAGATCCCGCAGGCGGGTCGAAAATAGCCAGCTCACTCTGGTCGCAGGTAACGTCCACACCCCATGTCGTGAAGACCAGTAAACTGCCCATCAGATAGTTGAACGGGTTGAGGTAGTACAGCCAATATCGCCAGAATGCCGTGATCTGATCGTACGGTACGAGCACACCACAAAAGTTCACCAGCATGCTAATGACCAGCGGATTGACCAGCGACGCAAAGATCGCATTGGGCGCATATGCCGCAATGAATTGGCCAATTCCCGTGTACACGAACTCGTACATCAACATAACGAATAGCGTCGCCCCCGCGCGCGACGATGCCGCGGGGAAGCCGACCGTGTAGTAGAAGCACACAAAGTAGAGCACGCCGCACACCATCAGGTACGGAAACTCAGAGATGATCAGCGCCGTGACGAATGACACCCACGAGTACATCTTGCTCTTCTTCTCGCGCGCCTCGAAGATTTGGCGACGATCGATGAAGAGCGGCTGCAGCTGCGCAATCACGCCCGGCATTACAAAAATGAAATTGAACACCGCGAACAGGCGCAGCTGCAGATCGCCGACCCCGGGGCCTATCATCCAGAACGAAAACCCGTTGACCAGCGCATTGGCAATGTGCAGGATGACCTTGTTGTTGACATAACCCGTATTGCGCCACAAACTCGTGTTCATGCGCGCCGTCACCAGCCGGATCTGCGCGAACACGGGCATCGCAAACTCGTGCCCGTCGTCGTGCGTATTCGGCGGCGCGGCTTTCGCCTCGCGCACGATGCGGTCGAGTTCCTGACCAACGGCGCTGTGCTCGGGCGACTGCACCCACACGCGGTTCCAGTCTTTGCCTTGGGACAGCGTGCCCGAGACGACGTCAATCATGTGCTCGGCGGGGTTGGCGTCGGGCGGGCACGGCGCACCGTTGCGCCCGAAATAGGCTTTCACGACCGCGCCATTCTCGCCAATGTCGCCAAAGTACACCGTCTTGCCGCCCTTGGCGAGAAGGAGGAGGGTGTCGAACTCGGCAAAGAGTTGGGCCGAGGGCTGGTGGATGGTGACGAGGACGGCCTGGCCGGCATCAGCGAGCTTGCGGAGAAAGCGGATGGTGTCGAAGGCGGATTGACCATCAAGGCCGGAGGTGGGCTCGTCGAGGAAGATCAAGATGCTTGGCTTGGACACAAGCTCCACGCCAATCGTCACACGTTTCCGCTGCTCAACACTGAGTCCTGCGCCCTGACGGCCGATCAGGGTATCAGCGAGGTTGTGAAGCTCGAGGAGGTCGATAATGGTGTCGACGTATGCGAGCTTCTCTTTGGTTGGAGTATCGCGAGACTGTCGTAACAACGCTGAAAATTCAAGAGCTTCTCGCACTGTGGCGTACGGCTCGTGCACATCGAGCTGCTCGCAGTAACCGGCGGAGCGCTGGAAGGAGACGGGCACCTCACGGCCGTCGACAAGAATGGAGCCGCGAATGGTGCCATCCGTCTTGCGCTGGGCGAGCACATCGAGCAGCGTCGTTTTCCCTGCGCCCGAGGACCCCATCAAAGCGCCTAGCATTCCCGGCTTGACCCATCCCTGGACGTTGTCGAGAAGTTTTCGGTCACCTGCTGGGGTTTTGACTGTGTAAGACAGGTTCTTCCATGTGAAGACAGACGTGTTGCGGATCAGGCCCTGATCGTCATTCTTCCCCGCGCTTCCTGCTTCCTGTTTCTTGGCTTCATCCCCACTGGTGCGGTCACTGATAGCCCCAGCTTTCTCCGTAGCCTGCGCCTCTGGATCAGCTTGCAGTGCACGAGCTGTCTTTGCTCGCTCGCTAGGAATGAGCAAAGCTGCACCACCGTCGGAAGCAGGCTTCCACCGCATTGTGAAGTAGACAGTCATGGCAACAAACAGAACCCACCAGGCCCAGACGATGCCGAAGTTCCGCCATACGTGCGCGTGGCTGTATGAGAGTGAGGCGAGGTAGTTGTCTCCGTTGATGGATGTCTCGCCTTGGATTGCGCCGCCAACCCCAGCACACGAGGCAAAGTTCAGATCGTTGTATCCTGAGCCAGATGGCACGAGGTTGGTGCTCACGCAAGGAATTATTTTGGCGTGGAATTCATTGGAAAGGAGAGCATCAAAGCCGTATGACAGGGGGTTGATCCAGTAGATCCAACCGAGCCAGGGTTTCATTTGGGGTTTCTGGATCATGTACCCAGCGTACATGACAGTGAACATGACTGCAATACCGGACACTTTGGAGGCCCCGTCGAAGGTAGAGAAGGCCGCACCAATCGCTCTGAAAAGGGCTGTCATGCACTGCACAAAATGAGTTAGCTGGCGGTGTCATGATTGACATGGGCAGTGAGAGGTATAGTAATTACCATCGTGACGGCAAAGACGAGCACCCAGTATGTGAAGAAGGCACCAGCCGAGATTGTCAGGCCAACCATGAAGTAGAGAACAAGCGAGAATACCGACACCTGAAACAGTAGAACAGGAACATCTGCCGCGATTTGCGCAAGACAGTAAGCCGCCGGATGGAAGAAAGCGAACTTCTTGTGCTTAGCCAGAACAGGGCGGCCAGTGAACGACTCGGTCACTTCGGACATAGCAAGCAAAGCGTTGTACAGCAACGATAGGAAGAGAGCTCCAGACTTGAGGAAGAGACCGCCGCTGTTGTCGGGGGCGTTGTAAAAAAGTGAACCCGCTACCAGCGCCAGAATGAAGTTAGAGGCTTGTTTGATAAGAAACGTGGCTTTGTCTCCCCAAACGATTTGGTACTGTCGAGAAACACAGGCCTTGACTTGGTCGAGGAAGCCAACAGTCCAGATACTGCTTGCGGGCAGGCGGTGGTGCTTGTCTTGGCGAACGGTTTTTTGCATATTAGATGTGTTCGTTTTAGCCTCGTCACTATCCGGATACGCGTACTCTGCGATCATGCGGGCGTGGATATCAGATTGCTCGTACCTAGCCTTGATGGCTTCAGGGGTGCGCGGGAAGACGTTCTTCATGTCGGGTTTGATTTCGCGCTCGGTAGGTACTGTGACGCCGGTAAGGAAGTCTGCGACGTTCGCGCCCTCGCGGCAGACGAACCCAAGACTCTGCATAAATTGCTTTGCCTCGGTCAGAGGACCATAGTAGACCTGCTTGCCCAAGTCTAGGACCAGGGCCTTGTCGAAGAGGTTGTAAATACCATTGCCGGCTTGATACAATGTGACGATCGACGCCAGCCCCAGCACATCGGTGAGTGCCCGGACTGCTTTGACATATTCTAGGGCGCTGCAAGATTTTAGCAAGGGTTACAAGGAATGAACGCTGGGTGAGGGAAATAAAGAGAGATGCACATACGTGCTTGCATCGAGACCCCGAGTGCTGTTGTCCCAGCAAAAGACCGACGCTCGTGTCGCCAAAGTCTCAATGATGGAAACCCTCTTCCTCTCTCCACCGGATACCCCGCGCACATACTCATTTCCGACCTTTGTGTCAGCAGTATCTTTGATTCCCATAGACCGTAGCAGGAAATCCCGGGTAGTCTGCCGATGCTCCTCGGCCGAGGCGACACCATCAGGCAGTTTGGCCGGGACCTTCAGCCGTGCAGCGAAATCGATAGTCTGGCCAACCGTCAATCCCGGAAAGAACAGCTCCTCCTCGGTGTTCATGACGATCTGGCCCCTGTAATTGTTTGCCTCATCCGCAGTCATGGACCCGTACCGCACGTCGCCTGTCACTGACTTGAATCCGGCTCGTCGATTGGCCAGGATATTGAGCAATGTCGTACAACCGGACCCGGGCCTCCCGAGCAGGAGCAACATTTCGCCGGGCTTGACGCACCCGTGGCTGTGATCGAGAATCGTCTTCAGGGGCGGTTTGTGGCGAGACTGTCGGATCAGCTTGGGGAAGTTGAATTGCGATCCCACGTTCTCGTGTATGGAGGCGTCGGCCGAGACAACTTGCACCGTGACATCCTGCCATGTGATTCCTAATGCGCGTCCAAAACCTCCATCTTTTGCCTTCATGCTCTCGACTTCCGACTTCATCCCCCAGTCGTTACCATTGGCGGAGCTTTTCTCGTCAGACAGGCCATGCCTCTCAGAGTCACCAGATGGTGTGAGGGTGCCGGAATCAGACTCCATGGCTGCAGATCAACGTCAACAGGCGCACGACGTCCGTATATTCTGGTGTAGAGAGTATGGGGTTGGCGTTGTAGGTCGATACAATATCATGCTTCGAAGAGGTTCAAGGTGTGCCTCAACTGACAGTCTAAAGCTGGCGCAGTGTCTTATACAAATGAGACGGATCATGGTGGTCCGATTCGGACATCGTAAAGCTCCAGTCCGGACGATGACGAGGCCAATTGTCAACAAGAGCGTTAGCACTAACTTCCCTTAGGCTACCAGAGGAGTACCTGCTGCTATCATGGCGGATTGCAGATTCTGCACAGCTCGGTGTTCGGACTGACGTTGGCCCACGCATGAGTAGTAAATAATGGGCTTCTGCGTTGGACCCATAGCAGAAGTTGGACGTAGACCAGCCGGTTGCGATGACAGCTACATCCTCGTACGACATCGTGTCTTAGACCAAAACAGCGCCAGGGGGCGAAGAGCGGGTCTTTCGTCATTGATTGTAGACTCCCGAAGTCCATGCATCCGCACGAGGCTAGCTTGAAAAGTCGAATCCAAACGCCATTGCTCGCACGTACGTGGTATATTTATGGGATATTTCACCACGAAGAAAAAAAAGTATGCCCTGTCACATTGGACTTCTTAAGCTTGAGCGGTGTCTGGTTTTCGTTTTGTCAATCGCCCGGTAGGATTAGCGGTGTACTGTATGCTCGCGCGATGGTCAGTAGCGGGTACAGAGTAGAGTCACCATATGATCATACGATAGAAAGATGAGTACCTGTCAGCTCAGGGGTCTGAGCATTCGAGATACGTCGTCTGACACTGAGATACTTAGGTAGTCCTAGGTATTGTACAAGGCTTGTCTACGGACAGGCCTCTCAAACCTATGCATACCAAGGTACTTTCTTCTTCCTTCTTTCTTCAGTCTTCGGTAAATCCATCGTTATTGTTACATATACGTTCAGAGGTCAGTATGAGATTACAGCCCACTGACAGTAACACATCGGATTTTCGTGGCGGCCTATTTTTGTGAGACAGTGAAAGTTGTCATACCCCACCACCTTGCCAGGTTGGTTTTTGAAATGAGTCGAGTGAGTCCGACCCTGGGGCTCGGCTCGCTCAGCAAAATCGAGCCTGGACTCGGCTCGGCTCGACTTGGCTCAACTTGGCTCACTTGGCTCACTTGGCTCACTTGGCTTATAAGAGGGGGGGGATGGTAAAAGTGAGGCTTGCGATAGTGTAATTCTGTAGCGGTTATGGTGGTTTTGGTGTACTTGATAGACCTCGCGATTTCGGGAAAGCAAGTACATATTACTCATAGTGTATTGAATACCGCGTACATCTATAGTCACAATAGTATAGGCCCGAAATAACAAGCTCATGGCCTCATGAGTCTAATCCTCACTTGGACTCATGAGTCTTACAGGCGGTTTGGGCTTGCTCGCTCACTTGGCTCACTAGGCTCGGTAGAACTGAAATTTCTTGCAATTGAGTCTGGTATGCCTCCACAGTCTTGGGGTCCTCACTCGCCAAGATCCTGCGTATGGGCAATCACGTACTGTACTTAGTCTGTACCACTTCAGGAATTGATTGGAAGTCAGATCTTGAGTTGACTTGGGAATGAGATGCACGCTTCCAATGGAGAAAGCTTTGCATGAACCTCAAGACTCAAGACAGTCAGACTATACAGCCTACGACTGTGTACTATAGCACGAACGTAGGACAGATGCAGGACACAGACTGTGGTATTGACAATGTGAAATACATGCCCCCTAGCCAAGTACCAAGTAGAACAAACTCAAGAGTCAAGACAGCGAAGTCCCGTATCCTTCTCGAAGAACTTTAACACTGAAGTCACGAACAAGGATGAGCGCGTGTGCAAGCTGAGCGCGCCTGCCAATGAAGTCCCCAAATTTTAGCGGGCCCCTGAGGCTAGCGCCGATTGCCCCGCGCTAACAGCTGAAAGAACAGGGGTCTTGAGTCTTTCCCGAGGAAAAGTTTTGGTCTGGTGGGGACCGTGTAAGTCACTTGGGAAGTCCCTTTTTGTTCCTCCTTCCAGGTCTGAAGACTCTGCACTTCGATTCTACTCTTTCAACCCTTTCACTGCCAGTGACGAGGTCGTCTTGCAGCTCGATCATGGTAGATTGTTGAATCAACTGTGCTTATACTTACCCGCAACACTACTCCCGAGTACTGTACACGGTTTCGCGACCGCGAAGCCTGCTGACATCCTCAGCCTCGAGTCCTGCACCTGTGCAGTCTTTGCGTCTTGCAAGACGCGCCTCGACCCAGAGACAAGCATGGCTTCCAAGGCCTTTCCGCCCGCCTCAGCCCGGTTGAAGGAGACGAGCGAGGACGATGTCGTCTGCCTTGAGCTGGAGGATGGTCTCGCCTTCCAGGGCTACAGCTTTGGTGCGCGCAAGAGCATTGCCGGCGAGCTGGTCTTCCAGACTGGCATGGTAGGCTACCCAGAGTCTATCACAGATCCTTCCTACCGCGGCCAGATTCTCGTCATCACGTTTCCCTTGGTTGGAAACTATGGTGTCCCCTCGAGGGAGACCATGGACGAGCTCATCCGCGACCTTCCCGCCCACTTCGAGTCCTCCCAAATCCACATCGCTGGTCTCGTCGCTGCCACCTATTCCGGCGAAGACTACTCCCACTACCTCGCTACATCCTCTCTTGGGACATGGTTGAAGGAGCAAGACATACCGGCCATGTACGCGGTCGACACCCGAGCCCTGACGAAACACATCCGAGAAAAGGGCAGCATGCTTGGTCGCATACTGCTACAGAACAAGAAGTTGTCCAATGGCCCAGTCAACGGCCAAGAGATTGTCAATGGTGCTGTTCAGGCCGCTAAGGAATGGAAGACTGATTTTGAAACTGTCGAATGGGTCAACCCCAATCAGAAAAACCTCGTAGCAGAGGGTGAGTGAAAGCAAAGTAGACCTCCAGTAGACTCTCTGCTCACTTCCTCTTAGTGTCCATCAAGGAGCCGAAACTATACAAACCTGCTGAAGCGACCGCACTCAAGCACCCCTCCGGCCGCACGCTCCGTATCCTCTGCCTCGACGTCGGTATGAAGTACAACCAGCTGCGGTGCTTCCTCCGCCGGGGCGTCGAAGTGCTCGTATGCCCCTGGGACCACGACATTGTTGCGCATCCCGGCGATGAATATGACGGTCTCTTCATCTCTAACGGCCCTGGTGATCCCGCTGTCATGGAGACCACTGTGAACAACATTGCTGCGGCCATGGCCAAGAACAAGACTCCGGTCTTTGGTATCTGCCTGGGCCACCAGCTGCTAGCGAGGGCTGCGGGAGCCAGCACCAAGAAGATGAAGTTCGGTAACAGAGGCCACAATATCCCGTGCACAAGCCTGGTCACTGGAAAATGCCACATCACCTCTCAGAACCACGGATATGCTGTCGACAGTACGACTTTGCCTTCCGACTGGCAAGAGTTGTTCGTCAACGCCAATGACGGCAGCAACGAGGGCATCATGCACAACAACAAGCCCTACTTCAGTGTCCAATTCCATCCCGAGAGCACGCCCGGTCCCCGAGACACTGAGTTCTTGTTCGACGTGTTCATCCAGACCATCCTCAAGTGCGCGTCCGACAGCACCGCTCTCGCCAAGCCCGTCTCTTTCCCAGGCGGAACTGCGAAGGCAAACGAGGACGCCCATCCGCGCGTCAAGCCCAAGAAGGTCCTTGTGCTTGGTAGTGGCGGTTTGAGTATCGGACAGGCTGGCGAATTCGACTACTCCGGAAGTCAAGCAATCAAGGCTCTGAAGGAGGAGGGTATCTACACCGTCCTTATCAACCCCAACATTGCCACCATTCAGACATCCAAGGGCCTGGCCGACAAAGTCTACTTCCTGCCTGTCAACGCCGACTTTGTCCGCAAGGTCATCCTGTACGAACGTCCTGACGCAATCTACTGCACTTTCGGTGGACAGACGGCATTGTCGGTCGGTATTCAGCTGAAAGACGAGTTCGAGGAACTCGGTGTGAAGGTTCTGGGTACCCCAATCGACACAATCATCACCACCGAGGACCGTGAGCTTTTTGCTCGCAGCATGGAGTCGATTGGCGAAAAGTGTGCCAAGTCTGCGTCCGCCAGCAGTGTCGACGAGGCCATGCGGGTTGTCAAAGACATTGGCTTCCCCGTCATCGTGAGAGCGGCTTATGCGCTGGGTGGACTAGGAAGTGGCTTCGCTTACAACGAGACGCAGCTGCTCGATCTCTGCAATAAGGCCTTGGCCGTCAGTCCGCAGGTCTTGATCGAACGCAGTATGAAGGGCTGGAAGGAGATTGAATACGAGGTTGTTCGTGACGCCCAGGACAACTGCATTACGGTCTGCAACATGGAAAATTTCGATCCTCTGGGCATCCACACTGGAGACTCGATTGTGGTCGCTCCGTCCCAGACTCTCTCGGACGAAGATTACAACATGCTGCGGACGACTGCGGTCAACGTCATTCGCCATTTGGGCGTTGTCGGAGAGTGCAACATCCAGTACGCTCTCAACCCTTTCTCCAAGGAGTACTGCATCATCGAGGTGAACGCCAGACTGTCTCGATCTTCAGCATTGGCATCCAAGGCCACCGGATACCCATTGGCTTTCATTGCAGCTAAGCTGGGATTGAACATCCCACTGAAGGATATCACCAACACAGTCACCCAGTCGACGTGCGCATGCTTCGAGCCATCTCTTGATTATGTTGTGGTCAAGATGCCGCGGTGGGACCTCAAAAAATTCACCCGCGTTTCTACACAGCTTGGTTCCTCTATGAAGAGTGTGGGAGAAGTCATGAGCATTGGCAGGACGTTCGAGGAAGCCATTCAGAAGGCCATCCGTGCTATCGACGTCCAGAACCTGGGTTTCAATGAGACCACGAAGGCTCTCATGTCGATTGACGATGAGTTGCAAACTCCTTCTGACCAGCGCCTGTTCGCCATCGCCAATGCAATGCACGCTGGCTACTCGGTAGACAAGATTTGGGAGATGACCAACATCGACAAGTGGTTCTTACACAAGCTCAAGGGCCTGAGCAACTTCGGAAAGACCATGACTGGGTATAACACTGGTGACATTGCCAAGCGTCCTGACATCCTGCTCGACGCTAAAAGATTGGGTTTCTCGGATCGCCAGCTGGCCAAATTCTGGAGCTCCAACGAACTGGCTGTTCGTCGCTTGAGGGAGGAGGCTGGAATTATGCCGTTTGTCAAGCAGATCGACACAGTCGCGGCCGAGTTCCCTGCATTCACCAACTATCTCTACATGACCTACAACGCTACTCATCACGACATCACCTTTGATGACCATGGTGTCATGGTTCTGGGATCCGGTGTCTACAGAATCGGTTCATCCGTCGAATTCGACTGGTGTTCTGTTCGGGCTATTCGCACACTCCGACAGGAAGGTTTCAAAACGATCATGGTGAACTACAACCCGGAGACCATGTCCACAGATTACGACGAAGCCGACCGTCTGTACTTCGAGGTTATTGATCTCGAGACTATCCTCGACATTTACCAGCTCGAGGCTCCGGCACAAGGCGTGCTTGGCGCCATGGGCGGCCAGACCCCAAACAACATTGCCCTGTCTCTCCACCGCGCCGGAGTCAAGGTGCTCGGCACATCCCCTGAGATGATTGACAACGCCGAGAACAGATACAAGTTCTCGCGTATGCTTGACAGAATCGGTGTTGATCAACCCACTTGGAAGGAGCTGACAAGCTTCGACGAGGCCAAGGAGTTCTGCAACACAGTCTCGTACCCTGTCCTCGTCCGGCCGTCGTATGTGCTTTCTGGAGCGGCGATGAATACCGTCTACTCGGAGGCAGATCTGGAGAACTTCTTGCAGCAGGCCACGGACGTGTCGCCTGAGCACCCGGTCGTGATCACCAAGTACATCGAAAATGCCAAGGAGATCGAGATGGACGCTGTCGCTCACGATGGTGAGATGGTTGGCCACTTTATCTCCGAGCATGTCGAGAACGCTGGCGTGCATTCTGGAGATGCGACCCTCATTCTGCCACCCCAGGATCTTGAGGAGACAACAATCAGGCGCATCGAGGAGGCCACGCGCAAGATTGGTGCTGCCCTGAACGTGACCGGCCCCTACAACATCCAGTTCATCGCAAAGGACAATGATATCAAAGTCATCGAATGTAATGTTCGCGCATCACGATCGTTCCCTTTCGTGTCGAAGACTATGGGCGTTGACCTTATCGAAATGGCCACCAAGGCCATCATGGATGTGCCTTTCGTGCCTTACCCTGTTGTTGAGCGGCCTGCTGGTGCTGTCGGTGTCAAGGTTCCGCAGTTCAGCTTCTCTCGTCTGTCGGGTGCTGATCCGGTTCTGGGTGTTGAGATGGCTTCCACTGGTGAGGTTGCCTGTTTCGGCGTGGACAAGTACGAAGCATATCTGAAGGCTCTTGTGTCGACCGGCTTCAAGATCCCCAAGAACAACATCCTGCTATCCCTTGGTTCGTACAACGACAAGATTGAGATGTTGCCATCCATCAAGAAGCTGCAAGAGCTCGGCTTCAAACTTTTCGCCACTGCTGGTACGGCCGACTTCTTGCAGTCTCACAACATTCCCGTCCAGTTTCTGGAGGTTCTCGCGCAGGAGGATGATGACCAGAAGTCCGAGTACTCGCTCACACAGCACTTGGCCAACAACATGATCGATCTGTACATCAACTTGCCATCGAACAATAAGTACCGCCGTCCTGCTAACTACATGAGCAAGGGGTACCGGACTCGGAGAATGGCTGTCGATTATCAGGTCCCTCTCGTAACTAACGTCAAGAACGCCAAGATCCTCGTCGAGGCAATGGCTCACCACTTGACCCTGGACGTGAGCATCCAGGACTACCAGACCAGCCACCGCAGTGTTGTCCTTCCTGGCCTTGTGAACGTGTCGGCATTTGTGCCCGGCATCGTCACGGAGAAGAGCCGTGACCTGTTGGCTGTGACCAAGGCATCTCTGTCCGCTGGTTTCACGATGATCCGAACCATGGCTGTCGGCGTAAATGGCGCTATCACTGATGCACGCACGCTGAGCATCGCTCAACAGAACGGAAAGAATGGCACATACTGCGACTTCAATGTCTCGGTCGCTGCCACCTCTTCAAACGCCAACCAGATTGCTCATGTTGCCGGTGAAGTGGGAGCTCTGTTCATCCCCTTCAACCACCTGTCCGACAACATCAGCAAGGTCGCAGCTGTCACCACGCACTTCGACGCTTGGCCTGCTCACAAGCCGATCATGACCGATGCCAAACTGACTGACCTCGCGTCGGTTTTGTTGCTGGCCAGTCTGCACAGCAGGAGGATTCATGTCACCTCTGTGACAACCAAGGACGATATCAAGCTCATTGCACTTAGCAAAGAGAAGGGCTTGAAGGTCACTTGCGATGTCTCTATCTACTCGCTCTACCTGAGCCAAAAAGACTACCCGGAGTGTCATTTCCTGCCAACGGCCGAGGACCAGCTGGCACTGTGGGAGCACCTTTCTGTTATCGATGTCTTCTCTATAGGCAGCCTGCCGTACCAACTGGCTCAGGCCACAGGACACGAGGCCGATGCTGCTGTTGGAATCGCAGATGCTCTACCACTCCTTCTGACCTCGGTTAGCGAGGGCAAGTTGGCCATCGACGACATCAAGAAGCGCCTGCATGACAACCCTGTACAGATCTTCGAGCTTCACGATCAGCCCGGTACCTTCGTGGAGGTCGAAATCGAGCGTCCTACTGCTGCACCTGTTGGCCCAAGCTGGTCTCCTTTCGCAGGCCGTATCATGCGTGGGGCTGTTCAGCGTGTCATCTTCCAAGACAAACTTGCTTGCCTTGACGGCCAGAGCCTTGACGAGCCTTCCATTGGCAAGGACATGTCCAGACATGGTGCTCTGCCACCTCCCATGTCACCGGTCGTCAAACCGACTCCCCAGCCCGCTGATACCCCTCGGGCGGACAGGCGAGGCTCGGTCGTTGCTTTCAACTCGCGGCCCATTGTCAAGCCTCGCGGTCTTGACAGCGCACTTGCGCTGGGTCAGGCCACGAAGAGCTCCTCCGCATTTGATGACTTTGGTCCATCATTGCCCATGCATGCGCACGAGAGCCCCTTGCAGTCACTTCTTGCACAACAATCTTCGTTCAAGAAGTCCCACGTGCTCTCCGTGGCCCAGTACACTCGTGCCGACTTGCACTTGTTGTTCACCGTGGCCCAGGAGATGCGCACCGGTGTGCAGCGCGAGGGCGTTCTTAATCTCCTCAAGGGCCGTCTGCTTTGCACCATGTTCTACGAGCCTTCGACTCGGACATCCGCTTCCTTTGACGCCGCAATGCAGCGTCTTGGTGGCAGGACCATCGCCATTGCCACATCGCACTCCTCGGTCCAGAAGGGTGAGACCCTACAGGACACCCTCCGCACCTTGTCCTGCTACGGTGATGCCGTCGTGCTTCGTCACCCCGAAGAGGATTCTGTCAAGGTGGCGCGCAAGTACTCCCCCGTACCAGTGATCAACGGCGGCAACGGCTCCAAGGAGCACCCAACACAGGCCTTCCTCGACCTCTTCACAATCCGTGAAGAACTGGGTACTGTGCAAGGTCTCACCATCACCTTCCTCGGCGACCTCCTGTATGGGCGCACCGTCCACTCGCTGGTGTACCTCCTGCGCCACTACCAGGTGAAGGTGCAACTTGTCTCACCGAAGAGTCTTGCCCTGCCGCCGAGCGTGCACGAGCAGCTGGTCAAGTCTGGCCAGCTTCTCACCGTCTCAGAGGAGCTCACACCTGAGATCCTGGCCCGCAGCGACGTGCTTTACTGCACTCGTGTGCAGGCGGAGCGCTTCCCCAGCAAGGAGGACTACGAGAAAGTCCGCGGACTATACAGAATCGACAATGCTACGCTCAAGAACGCCAAAAGCAGCATGATTGTCATGCACCCGCTGCCGAGAAACGAGGAGATCGCGGAGGAGGTGGACTTTGATCCACGGGCCGCATACTTCAGACAGGTTAGTCACGGTCGTGGATGCTACATGTGCTTCTGGCATACTAACAACTCGATCTAGATGAAGTATGGTCTCTACACGCGCATGGCTCTCTTGGCTCTTGTCATGTCCTGAGAAAGTCCTTCGCTGTGTATGTAGGTCTTTGTCAAGACGCAACAGGAATAAGCATTCATTTGTATCGGTTTTGGATCTAATTCGGAAAAGTTTTTTTTTTGGCATTTTTGCATTTTTGCATTTGTTTGGGGAGGGGCGGTGGGCAACGTTGGGAGGCATTAGATCCGGCAAGGAAGCAAGATTTCGTAGGCTCGTAAAAGGTCACACACACATGCACGCATGCGCATGCGCATCGTAGAACGTAGGAAGGGCTCGCGCTCGTATACCGCGGTGAAGCATTTTGGGCCATGTTCATGTGTATGTACGTGGGGACTGGCATGTATGTGTTTGGTTGGGTGGGTCATTTGTGCGTTTGTATGTACGTATGTATACTAGTGTACGGAGTTCGTATGTAGTTCGGCGTATGATGTAAATAGATACCCAATGCCTTTGATTTCAATTATACTACTACTACATCCCATCTTCTCGTGAATTCATCGCTGTGTGTGGGAAGTTGTTGGGACGGTGTGGCGTGTCTCGAGGACGGTCTACCACGCTTCAGCCCTGGAGCCACCGGAGCCCGCCTGGACAATACAGAAACCAGACATCGTACCTGTGGTAGCACGTACATTTCACATGTGTGGTACTGTGGTTTACGTAAGACACTTGAACTCAAGTCGGGTGGGAAACACTGGGTCGACTTGGCTCGGTCCAGTGATGCTGCATGGACATGGCTTCTGCTGTGGTATGTCGCAGGCCGTCGATCCCGGGAGCAAGGCCTTCAATGCTTGGGTTCGTTACCCCTGGGTGATTCGCCACTATAAGGTATAAAAGATTCTTCATGTTAAAAACCGAAGAGAATATGTCACTGCGCGACCGTGTATCTTGTTCGGTCCGAAACCATGGAATGTGGAGGTCATGTCCTCTCGCTGTGACGATGCCTTGTGTTTCGTTTCGTTGGCGGCTTGGCCCAAGTCATGTTCACGCAGCAGACGAACTTGATGAACTAGACTTGGCTCGATGATTGGTAGATTTAACTTTGAGCTTAAGTTTTGACAGCTTCCCAAGGCTTGTGGTATGGGCCCTGCACATGCCATCCGATGGCTGTGGCAGGGGCCCTGCGTTCTCTATATCTTCTGTGCGGTCACGGTACTCCATATGGAGTCACGAAATCACCAAGCTAGGCCTTCCTGTATGAGTCTGCTGCGAAGGAAATCTTCACTGTATGCATGTCAAGAATCATCGTGTTGGCCGTTATTTTCTATAATTGGAAAGAGTGCTTGACGACGAAGCAATAATTGTCATCGTGCTATAGTGATCATCATCGGTCGTGCGACATCCGACTCCCTCGAGCTCACCAGCACGTTGACGGCACACACCAAAAGCGCGAGGAGGTCCGTTTCATCGACATGTGGTGTCCCTGGATGCCGTCAGTGAATTCATGGCCTGGCCACAAACGAACAAAGTATCAATATGGTCCTTTATAAGACCACAGAGGCCTCGTCGATCCTTTCTTTACCCGTTATTTTTTTTGGGATCACGCCTCGAATATTCTGTCCGTTTCCACTCCTCAGTCCCTCCCTTCTCAGAGGTATGTGTGCTGCTTCAAGTCTTGGCACTCGAGGTTAATATACTCTGGCTAATTTGAACGGCATTTCAGTAGCTGCGCTCTCATTACACTCCTTCAAGATTTTCGATCACCTCCTTGAGTATATCCACTTGCAAACATGAAGCCGTCTACTCTCATTTTCATGTGGGCGGGCCTTGCCCTCGCAAAGAAGGGCGGAGACCAAGCTCAGGATGAGAACAACAACCGTGCGGATGCTGCGAACAACAACTCGACCGATGTGGCACCAGCAAGCAACTCGACAGCCGTTGCGGGCAACAACTCGACAGCCAACGGAACTGCTGACGACGGGAACAACGGCAACAACGGCAACAACTTGGTGCAAGACCAGAATGGCGCACCTTGCATCAACGTCGATGCCCTTAGCAATGTGAAGTGAGTCTCTACTCGGCGTCTTGCCGCCCGCGGTGTGTCTGCTCCCTTGCACTGACTGTTCTTGATATGCAGTGCCGACAGCGTTAACCTCGCCGGCCTTCGCCTTGGTCGTCTTGACCTGGGCAACATTGACTTGGAGGACCAGCTGCAGGTGGCAGGGGGCATTCTTGCGTTGATGAACAGCTTCTGCCTCTCGGGTTCCCTGGACATCAACTCGCTCCTTGACCTGGAGCTCAATGACCAGGTCGACATGTTTTTGGAGCTGGCCCAGCTGGCCCAACTGCAGTCGTTGGGATTCCTCAACGTTTTCGGAGCGCAGGATCTGATCGAGTCCAATCTCTTCCTCAACAACAACCAGTTGAATGTGCTCAACATTCGTAAGTCTCTTCAGCTGTAAGCTAATGCGCTTGGCCACGTGTACTAACTTGAGTTCTCTTAGCTGGCTTGAAGCGCGAAGTTGCCCAAATCAGGCCCACGCTCAAGCGTACCACCGCTCCCAGTCGTCGTGGAGTGATCAGCAAGAGGCAGCTTTCTGCTAGTTGTGATCTCGGCTCAGTCCTCACTATCCAAAACCTGGATCTTTGCGACATCAACAACGACAACAACAACGATGACAACAACAATGACAACAACAATGACAACAACAATGACGGCAACAATGACGACAACAACAACGATAACAACCAAGATGGCCAAGACAACCAGAACGACCAAAATGACCAAGACGACCAGAACCAGGACAACCAAGATCCCGCGGGTGAGGATCCCGCGGCAGAGGATCCCGCGGCTCAGGAACCTGCTGCCCCCGATGCTGCTGCTCCTGATGCCGCTCCTGATGCCGCTGCTCCTGATGCCGCTCCTGATGCCGCTGCTCCTGATGCCGCCGCTCCAGATGCCGCCGCTCCTGATGCCGCCGCTCCTGACGCTGCCGCTCCTGATGCTGCTGCTCCTGATGCTGCTGCTCCTGATGCTGCTGCTCCTGACGCTGCTGCTCCAGCGGAACAGCAGCAGTAGATCAGATTTAGCAAAAGACTGGCAACCTCATAGATCAAGTGCTCTTTGGGAGCAACTGGAATGTTGTTGGGGAAGCTGGGGGCAAAAAGACACGATATTGGCACAGCTCAGGGCCGTGAGAGTTCCGTCGTGCGGCGTTAGGATAGGATACATCTTTGCTTTTTTCGATTTTGTGCATTGATTGCACAAGAATGTACATATTGTGCTGTATGTCGAAATACACATTTTCAACTTCATCCCACTGTCCCTGTAATAGGCTACGAACTGCGCCATGACGGAGAAGAAACGCCAAAAAGCGGGCCAGGTGCTCGTCCCAGCACCGCTTTCTATGAAGTGCATTTTATCCTCGTGATGCGAGTATGGAAGCAGCAATGTTGACGAATCCAGGCATATAAGGTCCATTCTACCCTATCATTCTTCAAGAGCTCGTCACCATTAGGAATAAAGCGGTGTAAACTTCATCACGTACGACGCTCATATTGCCCAGGTGGTCACCTTTGACGGAGTACGGAGTTTAAAGTAGATCAAATAGCTCAACTTCTTATCAATGGGGCCTTGGCACTTGCACGCCGTCGCTAGAATTTATCTGTTTACTACATAATACATCTACGTTCAGACCACTGTCTGTGGTGCGTGAGCGAAGAAAAACTGTGCTCTTCATCTGATCCTATTGCTCCTACGATCTTGATAGAGTCAAGCGGATCTTGCTGCATAGATGATCGCAAAGATCTTGCATGTCTGACCGTCGGCACACAAGCCAAGAAGACACGGCCAAGGCTAGGGATATGATGTAGTACCAAGTAAATACAGTGGTAGAAGGCTACCTACCTACCTAGGTAGGTAGATACGTACTGATACAGCACATAAAAGTGCGAGTGACAACGACGGGATGGCAGATATCAACTGGTGACCTGGCAATGGCACCATCAAGAGAACAGTGGCAGGAAATTTGTGTGTCGGTGCCGACGATAGCTTCATGCGTGTGTGGCATCAGGTGTGAAGGCTGCCGCAAGTTTGTCGGCTGCGACAGTTTGAGATGCAGATCTCTTGCTCAGAGAGGAATAGTTTTGCGTTTCGAGACCCCAAGACAGGCCCAAGGCTGACAGGGGTAGACATGATCCCTGACGGCTTAATCGTATAGCTTAATAGCTTCCGAGCCAATAAGCGTGCTAGGCTGGGGTTCGCTAAGTTTAAGGTTTGTGGGGCGTTCCGTGCTGGTGGGTTCCTTGCAGCTCCACTTTTGACCTCATCTCATCTTTGGCTGGCTGGCAGACACTTGACGGCTGGCAGACGCTTGACAGCTGCCCCGGGCATTTCTTCCTCTGATAGAGGCTTCTTTGCCATTAGCTCATGGGGATATACTTTGCTCACTGACAAGGACATGGACATCCTTTGCCACTTGGCACATGAGTTCGCCTCGAACGCGGCGCCCGTATATTCCAGACCGGATGTGTATTGCGCGACCGCTTCGAGACTGCTTCACCACTCATCCACAGTCTCCTGGCGCCATACACGATGGTGATGATACCCAGGGTTTGTATGGGCCAAGACTGATCACCATGGCGGTCTGCGCATCCTCTCACATCACGATTCTCATTACTGTTCGTCAGTACCCGAAAGTGAGTTGCGCTGCGTGGATCACCAGTCCACCGCTGCACATCACCTACCTACTCCGCCAGCCAGCACTGCAACTCGAGCCGTGTGATGGTATCGTTGACGGTGAGTGAGATCATGCTCGTCTATGATGGCAAAATCACCAATCCATGAGCGCCAGAGTTCATTTGGCAAGGGGCAGGGCGATATTCAAACACTCGTCACAAGCAGGCCATTCACGAAGGCAAGACGATCAAGCTGGAAATTTGGCATATCGCGGTCCTTCCGAGACGCGTGATAATTTCCCAGAAGCTTGGGAGTTTCTGGTTTGCTTGTGCTGTGCACAGACTGGCAGCCACCATACACACGCAGCGGAAATTATCACGCATGTTATGTCTTTCGAGAAGTGGGCAATTGGCCGCAGCTTGTGTTTCCCCAGCTCTTGGCGAAGGAGGACCCTCTTCATGGCTGTTGGAATATCAATCCCCTTGCATGATGAACCAGGAGTCGATGTTCGTTTGTGCGAGGGGCATTCCCTGCGACCGACCATGGCCACTCAACGCTATGACCTGCCAGATTCCTGCCATTGCTGTAACCTGACTCTGCTGCCATCAGGCTACCTAGGTACACTTGGGCCAACACACAGCGTTGCAGTAATGTCCAGCCCTGTTCTGACCCATTCCCTGTCCTGGTGTTTATCCATTGACCCATGCCGCCCGAGGCTGGGACGGAAGACTCCTTCGCTGGCATCCGAATATGCTACCCGTCTGAACTGTCTTGGCGTACGGTTCGTCGCTCATCCGTCCCAAGGACAATGGCACATCTTACTTGCCATATTTGGTATATAACATCGTATCCCATCTCGTCTGTTCTCCCTCCGATCCTTCCCTCGTCACCCACGACTTTACTTTCATTCATTACTTGCTAATCACTTCGAGGTAAGCAACTCTCTAGCCTGCCTTGTCTGCCAATCAGCCCGAGACTAACCTTTCATGTCAGCTGTGCTCTCTGTTCGCCTTCCACTCTTTCTACAACCCACACCTCGAGCTGTGCTCCTAATCCCATAATCAAAATGCGTTTCTCCACCATTCTCTCCGGCGCCTTCGCTGCCCTGGCTGTTGCCGCCCCCACCACCGAGAAGCGTGGCGTCTTCGACGCCGCCTCCCTCAACGGTCTGGCCTTCAACTCCCTTGACCTCGGTTACCTGAACGTCATCAACTCGCTCGACCTTGGTCTGCTCCAGCAGCTTGCCATCCAGAACAACTTCAACGCTTTGGCTTTCGAGGGTTTGTTCAACGCCCAGGTCTTCGACATCAACTCCCTCCTCCAGGCCCAGCAGTTGCAGGTCCTGCTCCAGCTTGGCCAGCTCGGTGTCTTCAACGCCTTCGATCTTGCCTCCCTCCAGCTGCAGCAGCTCCAGCTTGGTCTTATCGCCAACGTCGGTGCTTTCGATGTTGGCTCCCTCATCGATGCTTCTCTGATTCCCCAGATCCAGGCTATCGTTGCTCAGGGTGGTACGTCCCTTCTCCAGCCTCGTTTTTCTCACGGGACATTGCCTGTTAACACATAGCTCAGTCGTGGTTGTGTAAGCCTCCTTTGGCTGGAATTGGGTACGGTGTGGAAGGTATACAAGGGAATGAGAGCGTAGACTATGGGATCGGATGAGTGTCATCAACAGTTTCGTCACTCTAGTTTCTGAGGGCACAAATACCAAATTCTTTTTTCTAATGCTCGAATCTTGTCCTTCTCCAGGAATGTACCCTGTACATGAAATTGGATCTAGCAGCGCACATGGAGAATAAAGGACGGAAGCAGTTACTTGGCCGTCTGCAGAGCGCTTACTATCTCGCAATGCTCGCTAATTGGAAGGTTCTTTCTCGGAGCTTTAGGATTTGTTTGTTCGGGCCTTTGCCACTCAGAAAGCTTTCTCTGGCTGGGTTTGTAACAATTTAATCCTTGTCTTCCGTCGTAGGGTGCTTTGACAGCCTGTCCTGTATAGACGTAACCCTACCGTGATACTACCCAAGTGACATTCAGATGTCTACTTAGGTTCCAGCTCTGTCACCAAGCTGGCGCACGACTGTTCACGACTTTTGTTTGATATAACGTATCTGAAGGCCCATGTGATAATGTCGACCACTATCTTTTGGGCACAATCTCGGACAATCCTCCTGCCATCCATTCAGCATTTCTGCCCACACAAGGAAGTGACGTCCAACTGCTGTGGTCTCCACACAGTCATGCATCCGAATTTTCCGAGTCCCGAGGCTGACATTTGCGTGCAAGCCTTCACCAAGCCTCTCGCCTCAGGCTCCGCCAAACAAATCCAGCACGAACGACAGCTTGACAGCATCACTCACGAGACTTGGCAAATTGGCGACTGCGGAGGAAGACGCCAAGAAGCATCGTGGGATCGTCCGTCTGATCTCCACCTCATCGCCCTGCCTGCCATCCGAAGATGAAACACCACAAGCACGTGGGGTCGAAGCGGGCGCTGCCGGCAGGTCACAGTGCTGGGCTGGAGAACTTCGGACCGGCGTGATTCCGCCGGGAGGTTTGCTTGATTCGGGACATTTTCTCGGAGAAAACAGAACAATTGGTTGTTCGGAGATTCCCTTGTTCACCTCATTGGGTTGGCATTTCGTTCGGACCATAAGTTTGTGGGAGCAGCGCTAATCGCGCCAACCTGTCCGCGTCTGTTTCAGAGTCATACAACACCCTGATTGTGACGTCCTACTTGTAGTTGCAGGAGCAAGACGTGGTGAGCACTGGGGAAACGCATTGACAGTCGCAAGGTTGTAGCTGAGTTGAAGCTCAACCCGCACATCACCATGAGAGACCGAGGAGGCCTTCATGTCCATGGCCGTTACGCCTCACCATTATTGTTTCCATGGCGAGCTGATTAAAACTTGACGTTCTGTTCTGGATGACTGATCTTAAAGAATCAGAATGGTACTGATCCTATCCCAGGCCCATGAAATGTGGCATGAAAGCTTATGGTCGCCATACTCCTCGTCATGCACCATGCGTGTGGGTAGCATCCGACTCCGCCCAGTCTTCCATCCATATCTCCCAATGCATAGTTCATTGAGACATGGGCTTTTCGCCCGCCGTTTTCGACTCCGGCTGCGAGTTCGACAACCATTCAGACTTGCCGTCCGCCGCTCCGAGCGGGAACGACCGGTCATTCTCCGTGCCCAGGACCTTTGCCACACCGGGAGTCAGGGAGTCGGGCATCAGCTGTTCCTCCAGCGACAGTCCCTTGTTGACGCGGCTGGCTACGTGCTCGGGAGCCCTGGTGGCGGCGTTCTCAGGAGCCCTTGTGTCCTCCTGGCTGTGGCCGTGGCTTGAGCCCAGCAGCTCAGTCTCCACCTGGCTTTTCTGTCCAACAGCCTGTGCGTTGGTGGCGGCCTCGGGAGACTCGCCTGCCTGGCTGACGGACTCCTTCACTGTGAGGGGAACCTCGGAGGCAATGTCGCGCGCGGTACGGCCTATCCCATCCGGCTCGCCGAGGACGTTGGGCGCGTATGATTGTGCTGTGTTGGCAGCGGTGTAGGCTGTGTCCTTTGCATAGTTTGCCGCGGTGTTGGCCTACAGAGGATGGCAATGTCAGCTCGGTGGTTCAAAAAGTATGGGAAGTCCCAAGGTAACTTACCGTTTCCAAGACACCGCCTGTGGGCACAGTGTCTGTCGAGGTCAGGCCGCTAGCTTGCTGCGATGCACTTGAGATGCCAGAAGCTGCAGTGTCTTTGGTGTAGACGGCTGCGTTTTGCGTCTGCTCTGCAGTATAGTTGGCTGCTGGTACCGCGTTCTCTTGGGCATATCCAGCCAAATTTTTGGCCTTGAATGGAGAAGTCAGCCAAGGTGTGACTTTGGAGTCCTGGAAATGCTATTTTTCCTCACCTGCTCAGTGGCAGCACTTGCTGCAGGGGCAGCCGCATCCTTCGCTGCGAGGAGGACGTCCTTGGCAGCAAGGCCGAAAGCAGTGGCCGTCTCTGCTAGGCCAGTACCAATCGAGCCGAGGTCGATGCCAGAAGTCTCCGGGGCAGATGAAGTCTGCTGGGCACCACCAGATGTAACTCCAGGTGTTGAGCTGGTCGTTGCCGATGCCTTCTCACCAGTGTTCTGGACAAGTGCCTCTGGGTTGGACACGTCCGTCCAGGCCTCTGAATTTTGGGCGGGGTGCGCACCAGCTCCTGCTCGCACGTGCTCCTGCTGTGAGACTGGAACATACTTGTCGGTCTTCTTTCCTCCAACTGTGTGTGCGGCATTCTGCTGGGCCTGGAACTCTCCGGCCTTGTCTTCTTGACTGGCGAGGTCTGAGGTTCTGGTGGTGCCGGTTTCTCTGCCAGCTGTATGTGCTGCGTGTTGCTGTTCAGCAAGGTGTTTGGCCTTTGCGGCCAGTTTCGCATCATCAGCGGTGGTGGTGCCGGTGGAAGGGGAGGTTCCCTCATGATCCTGAGCGAGTTGATTGTTTTCTACGACTGGAGTATCGGACGGGAACGCGCCAGGCAAGGTGTGTGCTACGCTGGACGACATGATTGCTGATGTGTTTGACAGCTGGTTCGGGAGGTTGACAGGGATCGTTTTGTGGGCTTGTTGTCGCGAAATTCGACGAGGTACTTGTTGATGTGTTTGGAAGTTTAGATGTTCAGAGACGGGCAACAGGAAGTCCGTGTGAAGGGCACAACAGCGTCTTTGTATTGGAAGGCAAGCGTCCTTGAGCTATTGACCATCAGCATCGTCATCGTTCATATGCAGGTGGCTGCAGCCTGTGAGACCTGAATTGACCAGAATAGAAGGAGGCGTGGACGATCGTGACGTTGGCTGCAAGTATGACGGCTACGTCAGAGGTCCACTTTTTATTGCAACAAAGAAGTTGAGACGGACTTTCAGGATCCTTGGTCTAGACGACGACAGTTCCAGGCTGGATACTCAAAACCTCATCGAAGAGCCCATTGCCCATGGAATACTGACAGTATGAGAAGACCCCAAGGTGGTGGAAGGGCTGACCAGAAGTGCGCTGAGTCTGCCCACCCCCCTCCCGGGGTCTTTTAGTGAATTTCCAAAGACACTAGTATCGCGAGCCCTCATCAGCTTGACCCACGAACACTGTCGAGCCGTCTCCCAGAAAGAAGATGATATTCTCTGTCGACCTGGAATCAAGCAAAAGCCAGGTCAGCTCCCCACACGGTGAACGTTGTCTAGGAAGCTCAGCATGTTTCGGTCGAGTATCATCATCGTCATTGCTGATCTGTCTGTAGTTGGTGAGATGTACTGGAGTGACCGACATGGACGAGGCGCAATCCACGACCATTTCCACGGCTTTGAAGTAAAGTCGTTGCTGGGCGACTTGCAGATTGAGAGTAATATTAACTATCAGGCAGTACAGTCTTGCCGCTACATAGAACATTGACTTATCTTCACTGGGGTATTTCCAGCGAGCTTCCAGCTCCTGTGTACGGGATGTATCCTGGATCCACAGCCCATTTCTAAGTCCCTCCTATTTTAATCTCTATGCCATTACCATTTCCCGAACCGTCCTTCGAGAGTAAATCTAAAGCATCACTGAATCTCCTCGTCTCGCCTCCTTGTCAGGGGAAGATGATCAACCGAATGGCACCGCAAAGGATCCACCGCACCCTCCCTCCAAGCCACAGGCACGTCCGACCACCTCGAACCTTTCAGCTTCGGCGGCGTTCGCAACGGCCTCACGGCGGGCCGCTGGAATCTCGTGAGGGCCGGGTGCTGCCGCCCCAGCCCGCCGACCGGCGTTGAGTTGACCCTGCTGCCCCGGGTGAGCATCGTCGGCCGGGGTAGCTCCTCCGAGGCGCGCGTGCGTATCATCCCAGGCGGGTTGGACACGATCCTTGCGCCTCTGTTCAGCGTGCCAGGTGGACTGGACACAACCCTCTTGCCTTTGTCGAGTCGGGGCCTTTCAGGGTATGGCGCGTTATCCCCCGGAGGTAGGTCGAAGCGCTGGATCTCCCCGGCTGTGTTGGTTACAATCAGGCCGGGGGGCGCGGACATGCGGCTCTTGTCCTTTTCGACCCTAAGGGCCGCCACGGTAACTTCGGCACACTCTTCTAATGAAGGCGTGAGAGATGTGCTGCGAGGGGATCAAGCTGTCAGCATACTGGCCGGAAGTGGGTCGCCGGAGGGGAGCTCCGCAACGAGCTTACGAACTCTGAATTAACTCACCTCGGTTCACTTCGCTCCTCATTACTAAGACCAGACACCGAACCGGCGGGCGTGATGTCCTTGCTACTTGCGCTCCCAGTGTCCGATGCAGTTCGTGAAGACGGTTCCTGCGGCTTCGCCTCGTCCGGTGCACTTGCGATTCCCTCATCATTCCCTGAAAACTTGTTTGTTAGCCACTCTCAGTAAGAGACTTTCAAATGGACAATCGGAGTAGAGCGTTGAAGGAGGCTAAGGCACGTACAGGTGATTCTTATTGGCGAGTGGTTTTGTGAGAACTTCTTGCCTTTATACCACAACTCGAACTTCAAATCCGCAGGTCCAACGGTCGCGCGCACTTCGTATGAGCAATTGAACCACTTCTTGCTCCGGGCGAAGAGACCTTTGGACTTCTGCTTGGGCTCAAGGTCGCTATCGGGCACACCGGAAAGGTCGCTGCGGATGGTGCACAGTTGTTTTGCACCCGCGTCCTTCATACTGACAGGCAGAAACTCGGGCTCGCTGTGCGAGATCACGATAATGGAGTCCCAGTGTCGTATCGAGCTGCTCTTCTCTATCTTTTGGTTGAATGCTGAGATGATCTGTATACTGGGGTCAATGTCGTCGCCCTACGTACAATATTAGCCACAGAGTCTTGATCGCGATATGTGGGGTGCATTGTCTTACCTTCTTGATCAACCAGTCAATTTGGCTCATCGCGTATGTCTGTCCATCGAGCGGGTCCTTCTTCAGCTCTTCTTGAAAGTGAAGGTTTGAATTGTACTTCATTTTGCAGACCATGCCATAGCTAGCCCTCGCCTTTCTCGTGACGAGGACCGGCTTGCACCCGCTGTCGAGCTTTTGAAGACGATCAAGAAGAAGCCCTTTTACCACAACCAGTTGCGGATCTGTGGCCGAGATGATTTTGACCTGAGAGGCATTCGAATGCGGCGTGGCCAGAAGGTCCTCCTGGAGTCTTTGGCGAACGTAGGCTGAGCTGCCGAGTCCACCGGAGAGAATCAAGTATTTCTGTGCGTCTGATGTCAGCAGGCACGGTCAGGTGAAGATGATGCACAGTAGTTATATGTCTGCTTACTACTTGAGGATTGCCGAAAGCCTTGAGTTGAACAAATTCGAGCTGTTCCCGTATCTTCTTCAGCATGCTGGCAATATGTGGCTCGAATAAGGACTGCATATCTTCCCTACAATGGAGTCAGTAAAGCAACTTTCGCGGCTGCGACCAGAGCCTTGAACTTACTTCGTCACCAGAAAGCGCCCAGACTCGATCCTCGCACCCTCATGTTTGAATTTGAATCCCATCCCTTCCATAGGCAGTCTGTATATTGGAGTGCTATACACGGCCTCTCCAAACTTGTGCTTGGTTGTCCTGAACCTTTCACTCCGCACCAGCTGCTCGATGCAATCCGGGGGCAGCTGCTCTGTGAGATCGGCGAACGGGAAGATCCTGTTCTCGACCATTTCCAAGAAGGCGCGGTCAATGAGAGTTGAGCCGATGCCAACTCCGTCCACTTGCGTCAACTGCTTGAGCGTCGGAAATGGCTCGCACGCATCTGTCACCTGCATTAAAGCAAAGTCGGTGGTGCCGCCACCAGCATCCACCGTCAGGAAGATGTCGTCTTTCTCGAAGTTGATGGCCGTCGACTTGATGGTGGCCACAGACGCCGCCTCGGATTCAGTCAGCTCGACAGTCGAGCTGTGTGCGGGACCTTCGGTGCCAAAGCCGGCATTCTTGATGGATTCCTTGAAGATGTTGATGACGTCGAAACTCCTCCATGTTGTCGGCACGCTGAAGATGAATTCCACCGCCAAATCTTTCCAGCCGGTGAAGGGCCCAATGCCTGTCTGGTGTTCAATTGTCGACTTGACGTGTACGTAGACCTCGTGCAGGTAGTCGGTCACGAATTGTTGTGCCTCAGCCACTGATTCGGGAGCGCCTTGCAATCCCTTGATCTGCGCCTCGAGCAGATTCATCTTGTCGAGGAAGATCTTGAAGAACTCCCTGCGCTCCGTGCCTGGCTCATCGTCATCCTCGCAGAGAAACCCCCACGATAAGATTTTCTTGTCCTTGTCGTATACAATACATGTATTGCACTTCTGCTCGTTTCGGGTGCTGCATCCTGGCCAATTGGATATAATCTGGATGGGACTCTGCAAAGCATTCGTCGCTTGTGGTCGGGCCCAGCCGACACCTGGTGTGGTGTGAGTGGAGGAGTTTGGAACTGTGCGGGCTCGCCGTATTATAGCTCACCTGTGAACGTTGTGCCCAGGTCAACCGCGACAATGATGTCGGGCCTCGGGTTAGAAGCCATGTCTGAGCTTGTTGTTGATGAAAGCTCTCTCGTTGGTGACAGTGACAAGTATCAGGGATGTGGTGCAGACGAAGCAAGGGGGCGTTATCAGGGCGAAACCGACGGATATGAGAAAATAGGGTATCACAAGCGCGCGGTACTATTGACAAAATTATGAAAGCCTTGTCGCCGTATGATAAGACCTGAAATGTGCGAGAGTACGGATAGTCCGCGGTAGACTTGTCGATATATATGGAGGAACACAGCAGCACGTCATTCGTCGTGCAACCGATATAGACGCGAGACGAAATAGACGCCAACAAAGTGCAGCTGTGAGCGCCGAGCACGGATCGAATGCTGTTCCCCTCGTCTAATCGAGATGAGCCCATACCTAGGTACGCCTCTCCTGTGAGAAAAGGAAAATGAGATGCGATCAGCCGGTTCAGCTGTCAGGCATGGGGACAGGCACGGCGGCAAATTTGGCGAATCCAGCTCCCTTCAACGCGGTGTTCCGGTCAAATGATGGGAGGAGGCTCCTCAAACCGGGACAGCCAAGGATGCTGTGGTTCTTTGAGTCTCTGCGCCTCAGTGCCGCAGGCCCACCTGTCATAATCCAGCTGATGATTGGCATTTAAACGCGATCAGCAAAGGAAGGATTCACTGACGTGTCTTTCACTGGGTGGTTCTCTGCACGGTCGGTATCGAAGGGCTGGTGGGCTGGTGGGCTTGTGGGGAGAGCTGAAAGCTACAAAGGCGGGGATAGGTGAGACGACGAATCCCGCGGGCCACAGGAGTCCATGCTCTTGCCACGGGTTGTTGTTGTGCAGCGTGACAGCGTGAGAAGGTGCCTGAGTGCGGGCTTTTTCAAAGGTGGTGACAACGGCAGCACGGACAAAAGAGCCCCCTCGTCGAGGCTCCGCCATGCAGCTGAACATGCATGTGGATGGTTCTGGAAGTACCACGAGACCGACCGTTGGTGGCCTAAAGCGGGCTTGCCTCCCAGTCGTGCAGGTCAGGTCGCTTGCCAGATCTGCCAGGCTGCACTGGCTGATCAGAAGCGCCAAAAGGAAACAGCATGTTTGTTGAGCAGAACATTGGGAAAATGGCCTGTCAAACGTGCATGTGCTGGAGCCACTTCCTTCCATGAATGACAGCATGAAAGGATGATGATACTCGTGGGGTTGCTGGCTCTGGGAAAGGCGGGAAAGGCAAAACGAAGAGAATTGGCGGTCGGTGGGAAGAATCATGTCCCGGGAGGATCGGCGGTGATGCCCTGGGGCCAGGCTGCCAGGCCCCCTAGGATTTACCTACTTAGTACCTAGGTAGGTAGGTAGCGGCCGTTGGGCTCTCGCGGAACAAGCCGAAGCGCTAACAACGCCCCAAGCCACCAACATCAACGATCATCGCGTACTTTTGACCACCCTTACAGGCAACTGCCTCATCGCGCTCGCTCTCCCAACTCCATGGCCCATACCTATACCCCACCGGCACTCTTGCACTACCCTAGACTCTCTGCTCTCCAGCTGAAACTTATCTTACTCCGAAATGGTTGCCGAGATTGGCGTCAGCCTTGCGGGTGCTCAAGCGCACGCGCAGGACGAACTGGTCTGGCAAAGTTTGCTTCAAAGTTCTGACCCCCCCCCCCCCGGGCCCCCCGGGGCCAAAGGCTTTTAGGGGGCCGGGGTGGGCCATCTTGGG
>PYFS01000766.1:0-58094 GCA_003671545.1 Ophiognomonia clavigignenti-juglandacearum | reverse complement strand
TGGGGGGGGCGGGGGGGGTGGGTGGGGGGGGGGTGGTGGTAAAGGCTTTTTTTGGGAAAATTTTTTGATTTAAAAGGGATTTTTCAAAAAAAAAAAACCAAAAAAAAAAAAAAAAAAAAAAAAAAAAAGGGGTATTTGGAAGCGTGCTAACAGTATGTTTAGTTTGCTGGAAGTGGATGAGGCTGGGGGAGGAGACTGGTGTGCCTCGTGGTGGTCCTCTGGATGCTTGAGACATGAAAACGGAAGTGGAAATGTGAGCTAAGCTATTTACATAGTTCGCCAGTTGGCCTGCGGTACTTCCACGAATACCCAGGGATAACCAACCGTGCCGAGAGAACTCGGGCTGGACTGAAGGCCCCCCGCTGTGGCCTCTCTGAAAGGCTGGATGCTTAAGAAGTTGGATTGCGCTTGACCCACACGTTTACGGACTCATGGAGTTGTGATGATTGGAGAAGAGGTAATGTCTTGGAGTCTTTGAGCGAAATCACACAAAATAGAACAATAGACTAGAATCAAGGGCTTTTATACACCAAAAACACTCTATATGCAAAACCAAACCTTCCTGCTATCTACAACTTCGGCACAAGGCCAATCAACGTTCCAGCAACAACCTTCTGCCGCCCACCCCTCCCATCCTCCGTCAACGGACAAATCTGGAAGAACCTCTCCCGCGAGCACTTCATCAACGCGCTCCGCTTCTCGGGCAAGTCCACAAACTTGTCCACCCCAAACCCATGCACCAAGTCATACGCCAGCACCGTCGACGTCGTAAACTTCGGCTCGCCCACCACCCGCATCGTGCGCGGATCGTCCAGGAACAGGTAATGCACCAGGCTACTCCACCACGCGCCCACGCGGTGCGCGCCGCGGTACCGCACATCGCCGACCAGCGAGTGCCGGCCCCGGTCAAAGTCGTCCACGCCGTCGCCGCCGCCCGAGCCGTAGTACGCGCCCAGGCGGTCCTCGCGCGCCCAGTAGATCTCAAAGTACGCGAAGAAGACGCCGTCGAACGCCGCCAGCACCGCGAACTGGTGCGGGTCCGCGTGCAGCCGCCGCAGGTACGCCTGGTGCGCCTCGCGCGTCGGCCCGCCGGGCGGCACGCTCCACCCGGCCGACACGCGCGGGTCGTTCTGCCACGCGTGGAACAGCGCGACGTGCGCCGCGGACTCGCAGTCCAGCGCCACCATGCTGAACTGCTCGCGCAGGTGCGGGATGTAGCGGCTGTACACGGTGCTGCCCGGCCGCGGCTTGGGCGCGCGCCGCGGGTGCCACACGAGCCGCGCGCCGCTGCTGCCGTCGTCGGCGGTGAGAGTGGTGCTGGTCGTGGTGGTCAGGGTGTGCGTGAGGGGCGGCGCGGCCTGCGAGCCGTAGGTCGTGCCGGGCTGGTCGAGGGGCACCCAGACGGAGCGCGCGCCGAAGGGCGAGCCCGCGCCTTGCCAGAAGGCGGCGCGGAGGAGGAGGAGCTCGTTGTCGGTCGTTGTGCCGCCGTTGCCGATGGCGCCGGCGGCGTCGTTCTTGCGGGGGCTTGGAGGCGGCGCGGCTGGGTGTGTCACAGCGAGCATGGACGCTTGGAGCTGGGCGGCGAGAAGCGTGCTGGACGGCCCCTGCAGGTTGAGGCGGATGCTCTCTTGCTCGGGGCGCAGGGTGAAGAGCGCGTAGACGACGAGCCATGCTTGGGCGAGGGTCGGCGCATCTTCGCCGTCCCAGGCTAGCGTCGTTGCCGGCGAGCGGCGTGCGCGGGCCCAGGCGGTGTTGTTGGATTCCGGCGGGCGCTCGCTGGACTTGAGGTCTGCGGGGGCGGAGAAGTGGAGAGCGGCATTGTGCAGAGGTTCGGGTGGCGATGATTGCTGGGCAGAGGTCTGTGCGGCTTGAGGGAGGAGTTGGTAGAAGGACAGGTCCGCCGGCGAGGAGGAGGGCAGGGTGGTCGAGGCAGAGGGTATGTAGGCTGTGTGGTGGTATGGGTGAGGCAAACGGAGGAGAGGTTCTGAAGCGGGCCAGGTTGCGAGGGAGGTGGACGCCATTGTGACTGGCTGTGATTATGGATTATAATGCACAGCAATGAGAAAGGACACCACAATTTCGAGCTTGAGTTGGAGGAGGAGAAGGAGGAACGCTGCGCTGTAACTCTGGGAGCTCGCAGAAAGAGTGTGCGGGATGAAAAGAAATGACCGAGCAGCCAGGTACTTTGTAGATGGTGGGGTGAGTTCCGGTTCCAAGCAGAGTTCTAGAAGGTGAAGATGGTCACTGAGCACTCGCTTCAGTGTGATGAGCACCCCACTTGAAGAATATGGAGTCTTGGTCTGTTCCTCGGTCGGAAGTCATACTTACTTACCCAAAACCATCATAGGGAATATCCCGGTCAGCATCGTGGCCTTGCAGTTCAGGATCTTTTTCCAGCTTGTGATCTTGCAGGCCCCTGGCCGTATGCACCCTGCGCGGTTTTCATTACACATTTCGTCCCATAAAGGTCCGTAAAAAGCCGCACTTTATGATCTGACGTCCTGAGATCGGCCACCAAACCCTGTTGGGAGGATGTGTGGGATGCGCCGTGGCATCAAACCACTCACTCCACACCACCCACACCTCTACAGTAGTGCCAATGTACGTACTGTTCGATATTCTCGGAAGACTGCGACATTACCTTCGTTCGGTCGGGCAGTCGGGTCGGTAATGCAGAATGAGGAAAAGTGCGCCAACGTTGGAACCCCCCCCCCTCCCACCGACACAAGTTGCCAATCAAGGCATGTCGTCAAAAACTGCCCCCTGTTCGTACAGGGATAGCCCCGTCTCCTCTGCAATCTGATAAATGCAGGGACCCACTCTGGGCGGATCTGATAAAAATTTGTGAGCCGGGATCATTTTTTTTATACGGGTATGGGTGGGTCAGCACTTACCAATATTATTCATCTTGACCCGTGAGAATGTAATGCCCGCCGACCCCACCTTCTTGATGCCCTCTCCGCATTCGGCTGGATGCTACTTACTATGGTACTTAGTAGTCAATGCCTTGCTAGGTAGAAGACACGTCTGTCACACAACGCAATAGAAACCGAAAGTAGAAACAAAATCCAGAATATGTGCTCTAACCCTTTTATGTCCAACGCCAGCCACGCCCACAAAAAAATGTATGTACGGTACCGAAAATCGCAAAATTCCCCCAAGAAGCAATTCAACCGCATCTACAACTTCGCACTCTTTCCCGCCGACTTCTGCAGCAACTCCTCCCCGATCTTAGCCAACTCAAACTTCCTTACCTTCCCACTCCCCGTCAGCGGCACCGTAGCCGGCACGCCGCCCTCGCCCATCCAAAACACATGCGCCGGCGCCTTGTGCCTGCCCATGCGCTTGATCACCCAGTCGCGGACCTCGGCCTTTGTCAGGTGCTCCTCCACCGACTTCTTGTGATCGTTGTCTAGGAATGCCGCGACGACCTCGCCGTAGTGATCGTCTTTGAGGCCAACGACCACCGCGAGCGTGATGGCTGGGTGCTCGCGGAGGCGCTCTTCGATTTCGAGGGGGTAGATGTTCTCGCCACCTGTTGCGTTTCGGTGTTAGCTGTAGTCTGTGTGCCTCCGCGTGTTGAGTGTGAGGAAGACCGAAGAAAAAAACAAACATACCCCGAATAATAATATCCTTAAACCGCCCCGTGATCGTACAATACCCCTCCGCACTGAACACCGCCTCATCCCCCGTATGCAGCCACAAAATCCCATTCTCATCCCTCGTCATCACCTCCGCCGTCTTCTCGCTATTATTCCAGTACCCCGCCTGCAGCTGGTACCCGCCAATCAACAACTCCCCGCGCTCGCCCACCGGCACCACCTCGCCCTCGCGGTCCACAATCTTCGCGTGCGCATGCGGCATCAGCGTGCCCACGGTGCTCAGCCGCGTCGCGATCGGGTCGTCGGTGAAGGCGTTGAAGCACGTCGGGCTGGCCTCCGTCAGCCCATAGCTCGACGTGAACTCGCGCATCCCCAGCGTCGACACCAGCTTCTCCATCAGCTGCCGCGGCACCGGCGCGCCGGCGACGATGCCCGTGCGCAGCCGCAGCGCCGCCGGGTCGAGCGCCGCCGCCTCGGGCAGCGCGAACAGCGTGTCGAACATGGCCGGCACGCCGTGCAGCGCCGTGCACTGCTCGTCCTGGATCGCGCGCAGCGTCGCCGCGCCGTCGAACACCTCGGCCGGGTACACGATCTTGGCGCCGTGCGTGATGGCCGCGAGCAGGCCCAGCACGAGCCCGAAGCAGTGGAAGAGCGGCGGCGGGCAGCACAGCACGTCGGCCGTGGTCAGGCGCATGCGGTCGCCGATGAAGCGCGAGTTGTTGACGATGTTGTGGTGCGTCAGCATGGCGGCCTTCGGGTTGCCCGTCGTGCCGCTAGTGAACTGCAGGTTGCACACGTCGTAGGTCGAGACCTTGGTCTCGTGCGCGTACAGGCTGTTGGCGTCGAGCTTGCTGCCCTGGGTGATCATGTCCTCGTATGTGCGGTAGCCGTCGCCGTCGCCGCGGAGGATGACGACTTTCGGTGCGTCGGGCTTCGCTGCGAGCTGGGTGAGCAGAGGCTGGTTGTCCATGCGGCCGATTTTCTTGGTGGTGAAGAGGATCTTGGCTGCGGTGAAGTTGATGCCGTACATGGCTTCTTGCGGTGTGTATGTGTTGTTCAGGATGACGAGAATAGCGCCTATCCGCACGGCTGCGAAGAAAATTGCGGCGTACTGCTCGCAGTTGCCCGCCATGATCGCCACTCGGTCGCCATGTTGGATGCCCTCGGACAAGAGTGCCCTCGCTATGAGACTGGACTGTCGTCGCAGGTCATCGTACGACCAGCGGGCTCCGGTCCACGGGATGCTGATGCATTCGGCCTCGCCGTTGGCCTGGCACTGCAATTCGAGGAGCTCGCCGAGGGTAAGGTCGACCAGAGGAGGATCAACGGGGCCGTGGAGGATGGACAGGCGTTGTTCGCGCTGAACGGTGGGCTGCTCGTTCACGATGGGCGCAAGAGATGCCATCGCGAAAATTGGCGCCTGGGTCGAAGGTTTGTGTGGAAAGCTTGTGTCGAAGGCTTGTTGGATTGTGTGATGAGCTTGGCGAGTTCTTGTTTGTGGGATTCGTCAGGACTGGCTCGCTACTGCGTGTTGCGGAAGTATAATTATGATTTATGTTCCACGTGGTTTTTTTTTTTTGAGAAGATCAGCAGCAGGATGAATGTACAACATCGCCGGAATGCTCAGGAATATCGAGCCCGACTCGGTCCTGCATTCCGTCGACTGAAGCCGCTGGGGGGCTGCTGGAAGAGTGCGAAGACGACTGGACCATGCTTGACATGGGATCCACCCTCATTGCAATGACATAACAAAATCTGTTAAGAAAGCCGAGAAAGTACCACAGTAGGGGTGGAAGCACCGAAGCCCCGACTTGTTGGTCCACTCAAGCCCACCACGCAGCCAGGAGCGTCCACGTCGTAACATGTCACCCTGCATACTGTATCAACAGGGCGAAATGCCACAACAGTGTCGCAATCCGAGAGGCATACCCACACCCTCAGGGCTCCTCATCCGGCTCTAGTCGCAGCCTAAACGGACAAGACATGGCGCGAGTGGCGAGGCTCAGGCAGTGGACGTGGGATGGGCCACCAACACGACTCAAGGCGCCGTACTTTGCAGTAGATGCGCGATGAGATCTTCCGCCCCTTGGCTGGCGTCGTCCACCGACTTGGGGCCTTGGGCATTGTCTCCTACCGAAAACAGCTAGCTCGATGACGATGTGCGGATGTGTCCAGACCCTTCATGCAAGCATCCTTGTCTTGTCGAACACACAGATGCCCAGATGATCTGATAAGATAATTTTTGATCTTTTGTGGGACCCTGACTCCTGTTCTTTCTTGGCGGGGACACATGGCGATTGGACCCTCCTGATGGACCCATTTTCCTGGGCAATAATGACACCGCCCTAAAAGCCGAGCTCGGTGGTATGCTGGCGCGCCTCTTACGTAGCACTCACCGAGACGTGGAGAAGAAACTGCCTGAACAGGTGTGGCCCCGAAACTTTGCGACATCGTTCAGACTTGGCGCGCCATTTGGAGGGTGGGCCATCTGTGGTGTGGAAATATGCATGTATCGAGTGAGTGGCGGAAAGTTCATAGGGCATTTTAGCATCTAACAGATCGTCAGGAGGGTGCAAGGCTGAATTCGACCACCCGCGCAAATGCTCATATTACCTAGGTAGTCGTCTCGACACTTGTCTGAACTGCGACACCCTCACAACTCTCCAGACCGCAATCGAGTGTATCGCAATGAGCAGAAAGGCCAATCCAGCATAGATCATGCGCCTTTCGCGATACCATTTGCTTGCATGAGGGCTTGTCGATTATGTGAGCCAACAGTGTAGCTCAACTTGAGCTCCAGGTCCTCGAATATTTTCCTGACCAGGTCTTCGGTATCGTCCCCTAAAAGATTCAGCAGCTCCCGAGCTCAGCGTAGACGGTTTTGGTCCAGATCGCGCGGCACACAGAGCTTTCAATGCCGGATCCTTAACATGGAGGATATCAGCGAACCCACTGGCTCCAACTCGTGTTCACTCACTTTCCCTCTTGGTTTCGCGGAACGCAAGTTGTTGGATTTCGGCGCTAGCAAATGAGATACCGCTGTGCAAAATGGAGACTCAAATTACTTTTCGATATACACCTTGGTTGTGATTCTGTTCTTGGACGGCAACAATTTCTACCGGCCTTCCAGATGTCTTTGACTTGGCCGGGTGAGGTTCATGCACAACTTACAAGGGAATTTGCTTCGCTCATAGGGGCTCGGCTTCCTTGGTCAGAACTCGGACCAGTCCTGGCCACCCAGCCACTCCTCCAGACTTGTCATCGAACATTCAATGCCGGCCTAATGCGATCTCAGTACCTATCTTATGATGCTGTTGAGTGACCGGGGACGAAGCACTCACTCGTTGAAGATCGCCAGCCCTCAAAAGGTGCATGCCTCCGTCGTAGCCGGGGTCCGAGGAATAGTCATACATGTCGGCGATCTCACCCCCAAAGTCATGATCACCACCGCAGGCCTGGATCATGTCTTCTCTTGAGATTTGTCGATATGTGGCCGGCACCCCCGTTGTCTTGCTCCAGGCGGCAACCCACTGCGGCCATGTGCAAGTAGTCCCCTCAGCCATGTACTCCTTTCCACCCTCTGTTTTGTGCTGATAAACACCGTAGACGAAGGTGCCCATGTCCGCCACTGGATCAAGGTGTGGTACGGGCTTGTCGGGGTCGGTACAAAATCGCATCTCGAAACTGCCGTTTCTCAGCTACAAGTGGTGGCAGACATTCGCCACTGATCAGCAATGTTCACCCAACGGGTGGCGTCTTGCACATCATCGTATATGGTGGCTGGATGGCAGGAGGGGTACCTTTGCAAGCCACAATTGCGGCAGGATCCGATGGCTGGTCATGAAATATCCCGTCTGCACACAACACAACTTGGCTGCTAGATCGGGATGCCTCTCGCGGACATAGAAGGGAAACACCTCCGCCTTGGCGTCGAAGTGGTAAAGCTCCTGGAACTTGCCCCCACTGCATCGTCTGGCATGGCTGAGCGTCGAGACAATGAGCCCATTCCCATCCAGCGTCTCCACGGTCGCAGCCGCAGCATCAGCGATGTTGCGCCCCGCAGCGGCCTCCATATGTCCCGCATACGCTCGCACCGTCGTCCCCAACGAGCCCCCGAGCTTGTTGGCAGCAGCCTCCCGCTTGCTCGTTGCGAGGTTGTGGGGCGCGAAGGGCTCCCAGTAGTTGGTGACGCTGAAGATGACGCTGGCGCCGCGGAACGCGGCCGTCAGGGCGGCGCAGTCGTGCAGGTCGGCCTGCACCATCTCGACGCCGAGGGCAGCCTGCGCCTGGGATGCCGGCGAGGTCGTGTCCCGGGTGAGACCGCGGACGTGGAAGCGGTCCGGCCCTGCGTGGAGGAAGCGCCGGGCCACGGAGCCGCCTTGGTTGCCGGTCGCGCCGATTACCACGACGAGCTTTCGTGCGGGCGAGGCAGTCATTTTGGGCATTGCTGACGATGCAGTTCATCTGCAAGGGGTCAAGCTATGATGGATGATGCGCCAATACATACCGCGACGTTGCTGACTCATCGGGGTCTATACAGCCTTACAGCAAATGTCTATATTCAGAAAATATTGACAGAGGTTTATGAAGGCTTATCCCCATATTGTCAAAAAATAAATCCGGAGATAACCTAATACCTAACTATAGGCGATTTCAAAAGAAAAAGGAAATATGACTTTCGTAAATACCTGGGTATATAGCAGGTTTGACCCGGACGCATAGCAGATCAACCACACGTGCAATATATCACATCCACCACACTTCGTTTGTGACACGGAACTTCACTGTCCCTGTAGGGTACTCATCCACTTTGAAGTTAATATTATATCGCGAAATGCTAGTGTGGACTCAGAACAAAATTAGTGTAGTGTGAAAAATGGTCCCAACAACTAAGAAAAGAAAACGTTGCTTGATCAAGCATGCAGGTCTCGTCCACTCATCGTATATACTTGAACAAATACAACCTTTAGACGCTTCAGAGCCTACCGAATGCCTACTGTCTCACAACTTGGATACATCTGGTGCATATCTTGGCCGATTAGCTCCCACCCATGGTCCAGCAGGTCCCACCATCTCGGGCCTCAAGTCACTGATTGTGGCCGCGCCAAGATTTTTCATGGTATTGACCATTTCCTCCTCGAGAACTGGGTTGCAGACGAGTTAGTTTGATCTTATATGAATCTTTCCAGCCGACGGAAAAGGGAGCTTTTTTTCTACTCACTCTCAACGACCCGTCTGACGCCCTCTTCTCCATGTGTTGCATTGCCGTACAAGACAGGACGTCCGATACCCACGGCTTTAGCACCCAGAGCCAATACTTTCACGACGTCTGACCCTGATCGAATACCGCCATCCACCATTATGTCAATTTTGTTGAACATGTCCGGCCGATAAGACCTGATCTCGTAGAGTATATCGATGGGAGCCGGTGCGTAGTCCAGTTGACGGCCTCCGTGGTTGGACTGGAGCAAAAAGAAAAAGAAGCGTCAGTCAACTTTGACACAGCGAATCAAGATACCAGGAAATCTAGCTAATGAAGCATAAAAAGTGGGTGCGTGTAGCCAAGGGAGCAGTAAATGTGTTGAGTCGAGACTCACAAGTATTACCGCTTCGACATTATGATCGATGCAGAGTTGAACATCTTCGATACACTGAATGCCTTTGACGATGATCGGTAGCTTGGTGTTACGCTTTTGCAAATTTAGTGCCTTCCTATGTCCCATGAGATGAACAAGAGCTAGGATTGACGGGCTGACTTACTCGAATGAAGTCGACGTCGTTCCAGGACAGACTGCGATCCTGGAGGCCCCCCATGGCCATCATTCCCCCAACAGACGATTTTGGGAAAGGTCCCTTGGCTCGGACGTCCAAAGTTCTCTTAGACTGCCAGCAGACGTCGACTGTGAACACAATGGCTTTGGCACCGAGCTGCTCGACTCTTCGCAGGATCTCTTCAGAATTGCTGCGGATTCCATCGATGTAGATCTGTCCATTTGGTGGTTAGTCAATGCGAATATTCAACGCTGCGTTGTACTGATACTGACTTGATAAAAAAGGGCCTGGCCTTCTGCTCTCGCTTCGAATATCTCCTCGAGACTGCAGCTTGCATTTGCAGATATCTATCGAGAGTTTCAGTCAATGTGGCTTCGATCGATCATGGTCACGGGAGGGAACTTGATTCTTACGGCCTGCACAATTCCACAACTTGCAGCCGCCCTGGTCAAATTTATCTCTCCCAACGGATGGCCGAGCTTGGCCATGGCAGCCGGGGATATGAATATGGGCAATGCACTCGTGATCCCCGCGAACGTTGTCTGCGTTGAGTGGGGCCTCATATCCCGAAGCATGCGTGGGCGGAAGAAATAACGCCGCATGGCGTGCATGTTTTCGTCAAAAGCTGCAGTTACGTACATTAGCTTATAAATCCCTTGTGTTTCATGCTGCGGAGGTAAAAGGACTCTGGCAGAGGTCTTACACCGCTCCTCATCCGCCGCACTGCGATAGTAGCCCCATGCTTTCTCAGTCAAAACCCGCTGTGCCCAGACTTCAAAGTCTTGCAAAGTGACCATGGCGTGGACTGGAGGCATTTTCTCGCGCACTTGGTTCCGCTGGCGTTCGTCTGCTGACAGGATCTTCGCGCTCGGTGCCGGCATTGTCGTCACATCCACCAGGCCGAGACGTGCTGTCAGCGGAAGTGACTTTAGCGCATCGGCAGAATGAACCGAAGCAAAAGTCTCGCTGCGTAACCTTTGAGTCACATCTTCGGTAAAAAAAAGCAAAAAAAAAAGCGCTGATTGATCAAGACCTACGTTGCGTCTGTGCCGGCCACGTTCAGGACAGACTGAGCCCCCCCAGGATGCAGCTCGAGGAAGTCGCTGACGTCGTAAACGACATGCTGGGGAGCAGATTGCTTAGACGTGCCTTGGCCACCTTTCCCGGAGAACTCACGTTGATGATGATCCAGCAGTCATGTGCCTGAGAATGCTTCTCCACCTCGGTAAAGGGAATGAGACGTTGTTGGTCTACACCCGCATTCTTCGTCGCAGGAGGCATACTGGAATATTGGTGCTTGGACCAAAGAGCGACGAAATGGGTAAAACTATCGACTGGTACTCTGTAAAATCGACAATCTGATTAGACCTGATTCAAAAAAGCGACAATATCGAAGTGGGGCATGTTGCGTTTCTAAGTGCGTCGGAATATTCGATGCGCCCAGGTGGCGTCAATCCGCTCACACTCAAGTATGCCAGTTTCTCCGTCAGCCTGTCAAACTTTCGCCCTGCCCAGGTGCCGCCTGCGGCCTACCAGCCGCCGATGTGACGTATCACCGTGTACAGTATAGAGATGTCCCTCGGAGTCCCTTGCCTCAAAGAATAGCTACTATAGGGAAGACTTCAATCTTATCCTTCGGGAAATCAAGTCAAAACTCAACTGAGGTCGGTTGGCACCGACAATCCGACGTATCGTGATATAGCCTCGTTGCCGTGCTTCGTTCTCTGGTACTTAGGTAAGTAAGCCCTGCCACTGTCTAGTGATGACTGCACAGCCTGCAGTGACACCCTGGCGCCAACCTGCATCATTGATTGACATCCTTCGTGGACATGTTACCCAGCCAGCTTTTTTTTTTGTTTTTTTTTTTTGATGTAATCTACATTTAAATTATGCACATTTTCACAGCGGAAGCTTTTATTTATTGGTGCCCGTTCCCCTTTGTCAACTCTGCATTCAGTCTTCGTCGATGTTCTCACCCATCATCTCTGGCTTCCACTCAGATTTGTGAAAAGAGGCGATGCCGTGCCTACTTAGGTAGCAGACGGTGTACGCCCACATAAGCGTGGATATCTGCTCCGGTGCATCTTGCTCTGATGGGCGCCGCAAACTGACTGCCCTGCCTGGTCTTCGAGTGAATGATTGGTGGTGAAGGAACAACAACGATGTTTCCTCACCACCACATACCCCAGATCCGGAGAATTGGACCAGCATTGCCTGCAAATTCGTCAGTGAGAGCACATCTCAGAGACAATGTACCTAACAAGTCGGGATATAGACAAATGACGATGTTTAGTGAAATGAGCAAGAGTGTTTTCGAGTCCTAATGTCGTCAAAAATGCATCCCCCAAACCCGAAGAATTGGACCAGCAGCGCCTGATAACATTACACATCATAAATAGCGTGGCGTATCCCGCCGATGCACTCAAGAAATAGAGCACAGACAGAAACCATGAAAAGATTCAAGTGAAGACAAAGCTTGTGAGTCTTCGAAGCCAAAGGGGCATGCCCCAGACCCTGATGAGCGGTCCAGCAGAGCTTAGAGACGCGCCAGTGATAGCGTCAATCCAAAGAACCAGACGTGCAAATTCTCTGTGCGCTTTCAGGGGTGTTGGTATATGATGTCCCAAAGAGGTTGTGCATTATCTTAGCATGGACCTGAGCTGTTGAGCTAATTACAGATGTGGACGCAGATGCTTTTCTCTCGCTTGAGTAGAACAGACAGAAAGTCCACTTGGCTAACGCGGGCCATGAAACGATGGGTCCTGGAAGGAGAGCAATAAAGAAATTACCAGACCAACGCACATCGACCATGGCGGTGTCGTTCCACCACTTCGGGGCAGCCTCGTATCCTACCAGCAGCCCGCCCATCTTCAAGGACGAGCAGTCAAACGGCTGGACGCCAAATTCTGTAAAGGCAACTCCTGTACCAACTACCAGCTCCCTCGCGATCCACCGGCCTTGATACCCCGAAATGCTCGGATGGTGCGTTGCACTCGTGGGCGTATCGAGTTCGAAGAGATCGACCTGGGCGTTGTTGCCCGCTGCGCCCGCGGGGACGTCCGTGTGGAAGGCAAGTTGACACAAGCACTGGTTCACGTTGATATAGTCGGGGAAGCGAAAGTTGAGATGTGTATGAAACTGAGTTGTGGCTGTCTGTAGAGCAAGGCCGGAGAGATCCAGTGAGGGAAGGGGAATTAGAGTCGAGTTGTCCACGATGAAGACAGACTCGGGGAATATCTCTTCATAGTACGGAATTCCGGGGCTCGAAGACCTGGAGGCACCGAGACCATCGACAGAGGTCACGGCGAGAGTTAATGCACTCAAAAATGCTGGTAGGTGAGGAGTCTTCATGTTTGCGCTGTATCTAAGAGACGAACAGGCACCTTGACTTGAGAAAGACGGAACGCAAACCTTCTATAGCATGAACAGAACACTGCAGCTGTCAGCACAAAGAATCGTGAGATGACGTGAGACTGGTATGCAGATGATCAGGTCATCTTTGTAATGCAGCAATGGTGTAGAAATTTGAGGTCTAGAAGGGGACGCCACCTGTACCTAGGTAGCCGGCCCGAGGCACCGTGTTGATTCCTTCTCAGCCCAACATTGTCGAAAGTGCTCGCTGACTTGCTCCTAGACATTGGCTCTCGGTGCAGAACTTCAGAAGATTACGACCATTATCTTGATGCACAACTTCCAATGCTTCACGTTCGGCCTTCTTCACTGCGCATCCAGTTTGACGCAGGTTCGAATGGAGGGCAGCTTGACCATCTGAAGTGGCACGGCGGCGATCTTCGCTGGGGACAGGCAGCTACGTTTGTGGTCCTTGTGTACCGTTTGTAATGTAACGCATAGCCTGAACACAAGGTGTGTGCTTTGGTAAGAAAGAAGGGCTGGTAAGTACACGCGGATGCAGAAGTTGAAAGAACGCCTCCCTTCCTACCGTACACCCGCAGCCTCAGCACCCTAACCCTGATACAAGGATCCCTGGTCAAGGTATGGGGATCCTTGTCTTGACGTCCGTTCCTGCGGCTTAGTCATTTAATATTTGGTCACCTTGAATTCAAATCTTTCAACTTTATGAGGTCGGGCTCAAACCAGCTCACACAAACAGTCACTTCTGCACACAAAGCTGTCTTTCTTTCTGGGTACCCTGTCCTTCATTGCCTCTTTCATTTATCAAACCACATCAACAGCCATTCGCCAAGCTGGGGTTTCGTGGTTACATCTGGCACTGATTCCTCACCGATTTCTCCCCCGATCCCTCTCAGAATCTCAAGTAGCCTCTGTGCTCCCCACCAAAATGAGCACAGTAGGAGCAGACCACTTTCTCGACCTGGAGCGTCACCGCCAAAAGCTGGAGGACAATGTTGCGAAGATACAAAAAGCTCTCCAGCACTGGCGTATGTGTGATGCCGAGTACGAAGAGTTGAAGGAAGAGGTGGAGGGCTTGAAAGAGGCGCCTGAGGCCGAACGCAGCCTTCTTATGAACCAAATTCGCGAAGCACCGCGGGAAATGGTCACTTCATCTGATCTTGCACAGCTTTTTGGCAAAAATGGCACTATTTCTCTCAATTCTGTCACCAATACTCTCGAACACCGCATCGACTATGTCACGAAGAACATCGAGACGCTGGAAAAGCAATTAGAGGCCGCTGAGCACAAGCTATCGGTCGCTACAGTGGTTATGGACCCTGATGTCAGCAATGAGGAAGGTCTGCCCTTCACGGACATTGTGGAGGAACTTGACGAGGACGGCAACGTTGTTTCTTCCCATCTTCAAGAACCAGGTAATCTGCAGCCGCAGATGCTGGAGGCTCTTGCCAAAGTGGGAATCCAGGAGAAAGATGTTCCGCAAGGCGGTGAGCAGGATGCCGCGGTCGAGGAGGAAATTGTCGATGCTCCCCCTGTGGACGTGGTAGAGAGCACCCCAGCATCGTCAGACGCGAAAAAAGAGGTCGTCGACCGGAGCTCTGAGCCGGTCAACAACGTCAAGGGTCCTTCACCAAGGAGGAGCGTGTCCTTCGCCGAGGATACCAAACCAGGAGACGACAAGAAAAGTACAGAGATTGCCCCACCGGTCTCAAGCAACGCTCAAAGACTGGCAGACCTCATGAAGAAGGCCCGCGCTCAAGCCATCCCCGCATCTGATCCAGTCATACCCGAAGACGAGTCTCCCGAAGATGCCGAGATCCGCCGTGAGATGCTGCGCTACGGCATGACAGACATCGCGCCGATCGTTGCAGAGTTGGAAATCGATGAAAACGATTCCGAGTACGACGAAGAGACCGGCAGCGAAGCGGAGGACGACGACGATGAGGATGCATACGACGAGGACGGACGCTACAAGTACCGTGTTGTGGACGAGAACATCCACGCGCGGATGCGCGAGCTGCAGGAGAAGCTGGGATTCAGGTCCACAAAAGAGCTGATGGAGGCAGACAGCAGGGAGGATGAGGAGGACGACGACTCAAATAGCAACAAGCTGATGGACGGTGGCATTGGCCGCATTGTCGTCAAGGCCACCGAGCCGCCGGCCAAGACGCCAGTCAACTCGGTTCTTAAAAATGACGAGAACAAGCCCCCGGAGGAGCGCACCGCCAAGAAAGGCGTCAAGTTCGCACCCGCGCTCGACGTCGCCCCCGACCCTGCTCCCAACTCCGCCGCCACGGCTCCTGCAGACCCGGCGCCGACCTTTGTCGACCCGATGAGGAGCACCATCGTGGAGCGCGCCCCGGCTCCCGTCACGACGGCAGCAGCGGCGCCAGTCACGGATATTCCCAAGAAAGTATCTCGCTTCAAGCAAGCCAAAACCGCCAGCTCAGCAGCCCCTACTACCGCCCTCCACATCCGCCAAGCACCCATCGCCACCCCCGTCGCCCCCGCCGGTCCTTTCGACGCGCCCGCCCGCTTCTTTGACGCCAACACCGAGGTGCGGACCGTGCCCGAGGGCCCGGAGGGCAAGACTCTCGCAGACGCGGTTGTGGAGCGCGACATGCCTGGCGGCGCAAAGGAACCCGACGACTTGGACGCGGGGCTCCTGCACCAGGAGGCTGCTGTGGAGTACAATCGAGTGCGCAACAGGATGATTCAGAAGGTTGGCGGGTTCATGAAGCGGCAGGATACCGAGATTGAGTATCCCGACGATGTGGATGAGAGCGGCAAGAAATTGAGTCGCTTCAAGGCTGCTAGGTTGGCTAGGCAGTAGGGACTGTATGTGGATTTATGGCACGCATAGGCATCACATCTGGAAATCTTGGGTTTGGAGTTCGGATCACTCACGCATGAAGAGCGCGTAGTGGATGGAAGACGGATCCGAACTTTGATAGGCGGGTTGACGCCATGGTCGGCCGACATTCATGGTCTCGTCATATTCACGGCGACCGCGAGAAGCAGAGAAGGAGCAAGCTTGATTCGGAGATACCCACGGCGCAATGAGGGCCCTAGTGACCCAAACCTGAATGGAAACACTTCAAAAAAGGGCCGGTGATCAGTGCCGCGCATTTTCCATGCTATCGTAACATACATGTCCACGGAACCCTCATTGTCCTCGGACAACCAGAGGGCAGATAGCTCATATCTGCTCTCTCAAGCAGGGCAATTCCAAGAGCAATACTTTTTGGGCTTATCTGACCCCCGACCTGGGAAGGTCACTCTTCACCTTGTGGTCTGGCGTTTCGTTTCACCCATTACATGCGTATGATAGACACCTGCTTGCGATAGTCACGAATATGTGCGCAACAAACTCTTGCTGAATGCTAGTATGTCCATTTCAAGCCTCATATAGAAGCGGTATCACGAATTTTTCACAACCCTCCCAAACGCCACGCATGCATGCCTCTTAATTGCCTTCTCATCCCCCCTGGCCTCAGTTGATCTTCGCATTGCTAAAGTCCATCTCGGGATGCTGCGCCTGGAACTTCTTCAGGATGTCCGCCTTCTTCTGCTCGTCGCTGCTCGGCAGGCCGGCCTCCTTCTGGCGCTGGTCGTACATCATCTTCTCGACCATGCCGCGCGTCTCGCCGTCCAGGTCCGACAGCTTGGAGTTCTCGGGCGTGATCTTGGTGACGTCGATCTTGGGCGCGTCGGTGAAGACGTGCGCCCACCACTCCATCTTGTTGACTTTGTCGAGGTGGATCTCGATCGTCTTGGTGCCGTCGGGCGCGGGCGTCAGGGTCCAGGTGCTGTCGTCTACTTTGATGGGGTGGGGGAGGTCGCCCTGGGAGGTGGCGTTAGTTCTTGCTTGAAGTTCAAGAGGGGTATAGCAGTGCAGAGAGGAGAGTGAAAAGGCATCACATACACTAATAAGCGGCTCCTGCCCCTTGACGCCGGCTACTAGTTTTTGCTTCTTGATGTCCACGACCAGGTCCTTGCCCTTGTAGTTGCCGGGTATGCCGGTGAGAGTGATGTCGAGGTCGCCGATGGTCTGAGTCCATTGGTATGGGAGGGCAGCCTGCTCTTCCTTCTCCTTGGCCAGGGCAGCAGCCGCCTCTTCCTTGGTGGGTTCTGGTGAACGAATATGTCAGTTTGGGAAGTGGCGCTCGGTTCAGTGTCCGAATAGAGTGGTGTAATACATACCTTTGTCTGTCATCTTGATTTTTTGCTGTCTGTAGTGAAAGTGGAATACGAGTATGTATGTGGTCGAGAACAGCCTTCAAGAATATGTGAAGTGCTCAAAGTTGTAGGGACATTGGAGGAATTCCATGGAATCCTCAGAGTAACTTTCGAAATGGAGGGGCAGCTCAGTGGAGCTGCACCCCTGCTGCACTAGCGCCGTCGGTCCCTGCCGAAGTGCTGCATTTCAAAGCCAGCAGCTCATTCAGCGTCAGCCTTGCATTTCAGCCTCCACTTCCACTAAAAACAACTACCTCATTCTGCGCTTTCACACCATTCACGACCGCTCTCCATCCATGACCCAGCACTCGGGCCTCTCGTACATCTCGACAGACCCGATGAAGACATCCCTCCGAACCATCTAATCGAGCGACCAAACCAGGAACGGCGGACCCCCCCCCCCTTCTCCCCCCGACGCAAGCATGTCCCGCCCAGGTAAGGGCAGCCTCGCGGCGCCGACAATCACCAACTCCGACGGCGAAGAACAATGCCCGATCTGCAAGACCCTGCGCTACATGAACCGCAACATGAAGTTCCTCATCAACACGTGCTACCATCCGCTGTGCAACAACTGCGTCGACCGCCTCTTCGAGAACGGGCCCAACCAGTGCCCCTACGTCCACTGCAACCTGACGCTGCGCAAGCGCCAGTTCCGCGAGCCCGTCTTCGCCGACCTCGACGTCGAGCGCGAGGTCGACATCCGCCGCCGCGTCGCCGCCGTATTCAACCAGCCGCAGGACGACTTCGAGGACCTGCGCGCCTACAACGACTACCTCGACATGGTCGAGTCGCTGACCATGGACCTCGTCTACGGCGACGCCGCGCAGCGCGCCGCCGCCGAAGACAAGCTCAAGATCTGGGAGGACACGCACGGCGACAAGATCGACCGCGCCCGCCGCCAGGGCGAGCGCCAGCGCGAGCAGACGCGCAAGCACCTCGCCGCCGAGCAGGCCGCCGCGACGCAGCGCCGCGCCGACGCCCGCGCGCAGGAGGATGCCGAGCGCCGCGCGAAGGCGCTGCAGCGCGAGCGCGACCTCGACGCGCTCGCGAGCGCGCCCGTCGGCATGGCGAACAAGGTGCTGCTCAAGAAGCGCGGGCAGGAGCGCGCCGAGGCCGCGGCCGAGCGCGAGGCCGCGGCGCTGCGCCGCGCGCAGGCCGCCGCGAGCGGCGAGTTCACCATTAAGGGGCTCAAGAAGAAGAAGCCGGACGCCGCGGCGCTGGCGGCGGCGCGCGCGGCCGTGGACGAGGAGCGCGGGCCGTATAACCCGTTCGGGAAGGTGGACCTCGCGCCGTCACGGTACGCGCTGCGGGCGACGTACCGGAACCAGCACATCGACATGGCGCGGACGGATCCCAAGGTGCTGGCGGGCGGGTACCGCTTCACGGAGTACTACTCGCGGGCGCTGTTCGAGGCGTTTGCGGGCTTGGCGGTGTTTGTGGCGGACGAGAAGGAGACGGGCGTGGTGGGGCTTGATTTTGGCGGCGTGGTGAGCGCGGAGGCGGGGATGGCGGCGGCGGGCGAGGAGACTGTGATGCAGGGCGGTGGTGGTGGTGGTGATGGGGCACCGGATGACGATGGCGATGTGAGCATGACGGATGCGCGGCCGCCTAGCCAGTATGGTGGTGCGTTGACGACGGCGATGGATGTTTCGGGGTCTTCCTAGAGGGGAGAGTCCGCGTCTGTCGTTGCGCCTCGGGCGGATAGTCAGCGCTTGAGATGTGGCGGGTGCGGACGGTGTAAGGTGTGCAGGCTCCGCTCGGGGTTTCTGGCGGGCTGATCTTTTGCTTTTGATTTACTTTGTTGTCACAGCACAGGCATAGCGATGGCGTTTGGGTGGACTTTGAATTTTTTCATCGAATGGACGGGTGCGGCACGGGAAGGGCGGAGGATAACGCCGAGTCGAATGGACTTCAAGGAAGCGAGGCTTCCGGCACTCCAGCAAGGTTCGCGGAGAACTGGCTCTCCCCGAGACTTCGACGTCTTGCGCGCATGGGCAGGCAGGTATGGCGTTTATGGCATGGCATGGCATATAAAACCGGTCCAGGACAGCATACTGAGCTCGGCTCGTGAGCATCTGCACAGCACATAACAAGAGGCGAGACCAGCCTCGAAATCTAATAGACATAATTGCATCACATGTAGTCCCCCCTTGAATCTTGCCAGACTTGGACAAGCAAGGGCTTTCGCAACATCGGTTCATTAGTTTCTACCGCCTACGATATACGAGGTATCGGAGGAGCTCTTTAAGCTCCAAAGCATCTTCACATGTTATACACAGCAGCAGGCCCCATCGAAGATCCGCCCCAAACGGACCTTCTTTTCACATGTTTTAACGCCATCGTCGACCACTGCATGACTGAATGTTGCCCTTGCCAATAATGATCTCAAGTTCTCACACACAGACACAGAGACGCCACCCAAAACGCCGCGCTCTGTAAAACAGAGAGACCGCAAAAAAAGATGGAAACACACGCCCAAGCACTGAACGACCATATGAACGACAGGCGACCAGACCAATATAGAAGGCCCTTTATGCTTGGAATTTTCGGCACAGTTTTTTCACAGCCCCTGCCTCTACTTTGGAAATGTTGCGCTTCATTAACAATTACTGCTGCCAAGGACTCTGCGTCGTCGGCCGCGGGAACACCGGAACCGTCGGCAAATTATCAAGCCCGCCGCCCATCGGCTGCTGTTGGTGCTGCCAGCCCATGCCCGTGTTATGATTCACAAACTGCGACTGCCGGAACGGGTTCGTCGTGCCTGTGGGCTGCGGCGCCAGCATCGTGCCCGCGCTCGTTGCCGGCCGTTGTTGCTGCGCGCCGAAGTTCTTGGCGAAGGGGTTCGTGCCTGTTGCCATGGGCTGCAAGGGCGCTGCTTGTTGTTGCGGTGGCTGGACGGGTGGGGCGGCGAAGGGCTGGGAGGCGTTGGGCGAGGCGCGGGCGAAAGGGTTGGTGGATGTTTGTTGTGGTTGGAGGGCGGCTGGCTGGCCGGTGGGCGCGGGGACTTGTTGTTGCATGCCGGTCGGTTGGCCTGTCATCATCATCGAGGCTCGGAAGGGGTTCGTGGTCTGTTGTTGCTGTGGGTTGGACATGGACGACGCGCCGGTCTGGAACGAGGCTACTGAGTCTTGCGGTATGGGAGCAAGTGAGTTTTGGAAGCCAGACTGTTGTGACGTGAATCCTCCAAAGCCGGCGCCCGTAAATGACGGGTGTAGTTGCTGCGGGGCCTGCTGTTGCTGTGGGAAGCCCGTCATTTGCTGCTGAAAAGGATTCGTTGCCTGGAAGCCTGTTTGCTGTGGCGCGAACCCGTTCTGGATTCCAGTTGGCTGAGGCTGGAATCCCGTAGGCTGCGGTTGAAAGCCTGCGTTTCCCCAAGGCGACGTCCCCTGCGGCGCTGGAGCTGGTGGCGCGCCCAATGGAGTCTGATTCTGTTCTATAGAGTCGAAGAAGTCGATCAAATCCGCATCGGGTCCTCTAGACGCCGGCTTTGAACCAGTCGTGCTCGCGGCGCCATTGACGCTGGGAAACGGATTATTGGCGGCAGGCTGTGGCGGCGCAGATTCCGTCCTTGCTCTGACTGGCTTCGATGCTGCTGCGCCCGATCCTGCTTTGTTCTTCTTTGCCTCCAACTCAGCCAGGTACTGCCTCCGGTGGATCTCAAAATCGGGGTCGCCAAGATAATCCTCCAACTGCCGCCCCAGGTTGACGGGGGCGTGCTTCAGCTTCGGAACCTCGACTCTCGTGTGGTGCTCGTACTGGCGTGCTACACTTAGGTATTGGACCACCGCATCAGTCTGCCTAGTGAAACTGCGGTACACTTCCATAGCTCGTTCCGCATCAGGTTTGGACATCTCGAAGAAGTGGCCTATTTGGCATGGTCAGCAAACACACAGCGCACACAGTCCAGATGGTCGGCCAGATCTTTACCCAGAATGTTGATCAGAGCATGGTTGAGCACCTGGAATAACGCCAACAGATCCAGCACCAGTAGCCTGAAGACGGTGATCGTAATCTCGTTCTCGGGCTCGTTGTCCATAACCTATATTGCCCGTCAGCCATAGCCGCAAGCCATCAACGGGCTCGCTGAGCAAGGGGAACACGAACATCGCATTTCAAAAGCGCCGTCAACTGGTTCTGTACAGCCTCAGTCTCCCTTAGCAGGCCCTTGTCGACGGACAGCTTCTCCAATCTGCTGTCCTTGCCTCGCACCCAGTCGATTTTTGTATCACGGTACGCTCGTGCTCGTTCGGAGAGGTAATTGGCGTAATGTCGGATGTTCCGGCCTTGTGTCTGGGCTGTTTTCACGCACCAAGGGTCAGCAGCGTCTCCTTAACACGCAAGCCACGCGGTCTTGTCCCCCTCCTACCCGCCCATCAGTGCTCCCCCAAGTCGTGTGGACTGACCGTCAGAGAACATGCTCACGGCCAGCATGTTTCTATGTTTCGCCAGATAAGCTAGTGTGACATCTTGTGCCCCTTCTCGTATCATCAAGTGCACGGTAATCAGACTCTTGAAAACGACGGTCCATGTTGAGTCTCGTAGGCGGTGTTGTAGGGCTCGGAAGACTTCAGCGACGCCTGCTTCATCGGAATGGGTTGCGACGAGGATGTGCTCGATGTATTTCGTTTTCGGGGGCGCAGCCTGGGAGCAAGTAAGGGAGTCAGCTAGGCCAGCGTTCCGGAGAGGTTGGGCGTCAATGTGCGCTTCGGGCGAGCGGACGAACGCACCTTTATCTTGGTGGCGCCCTTGACGGACTTTTCAAAGGAGGCAGCCATGGTGTTGATGGTCGTCGTCCGTCAGACAAGGGATCGGGACCTGGGCAAGACCAGATCGGTTATCGCGGAGGACGCGCAGAATAGGAAGGATCGCAAGACTGGGCTGCTGGGGGTGGAGAGGAAGTGAGGTCGGCTGTTCGGCCGGAGGCGGAAATTAACAGGATCGTCGGGTGGCAGTAGTCGCAATTCGCGGGATGGAGATGAGTCGGCACGTTTTCGCGCCGGGGGGTTCGCGATTCGGTGACGGCGACAATATTGAATATAAAGCGAAGCGAGGAAACCGGATGAACGGGGTGACGACCTCCTGTGCAGATCAATTATGGAAATTCCGCCAAGCTGCGAACAGGGAGGGCACCACAGCCAAGGCTGAGGCTGGTTGGTAGTTGGCAGAATGGCTGATGGATGAATTGCTGACGATCTCCTGTTCTGCAGCCGTTCATGGGCGTGTCATGGCATTGACGGCCGACTGGACAATCTTGGGTATCCCGGGGAATGACCGTGACTTGTGATTAGTGTTGGATAAGACTATTTTACTGTGCTCGGTATGCACAATAGTTAGATGGGATCAGAATAATTCCTGCTCTTATAAGATGATGTTGTTTGTGCCCATCGCTCGTGCTCTTGATGAATATGGGGGTGCCGAGTAACAGTTGACAGTTGACAGTGACAGTAAAGGAGAGCCAGGCGACCAGAGACGGATACGGAAGCGGAGGCGGGCCGCTCGGAGACAGACAAAGCACTGCAGCAGTAGAGCAAACAACTTGTGTTGTCGTGGCACAAGTCGGCGGACCTTGTTTGCTGATGGATGGCCTCGGAATGGCGGTGCGACAATGTATTGGTTGCTGCTAGTTGGGCAGAAGAAACAAGTGCAGTGACGTTGTCAGATGAAATTCGCTACAGTACCGCGCGCTAGACCGTCTTCGTCCTCACCAAGGACCTCCTGAAGTCTCTAACTGACACGGTCGGTAAATACGAAGTCAATTCAGAATGCATAATACACCGCATTTACACGCACAGGCTTTATCTCGATGTGATCTGACACATTTCTAAACTATCTATATACCATACGATTTCATTTGTATATTAAGCCATGTGCGCGGTGCAAAAGTACCAAGTATATACGTAGCAGCGGGTACGTACCTAGGTACCCGTACAACTTCCTTTGTGTAGTGATGTTTCGTGAAACCAAACGAGCCCAGCCTTCCTTCCGTGCGCTGTTCGCGACATGCAGGGTCGCCAGAACCATGTTTCTCCTTATCCTTGGCTTTGGCCGCTCAAGTTTACATTCATTTGACTTTGCCCAGATGCTGTACAGCACGATCGAGAGACACCGACACCATACTTCGAGAAATCCACGTCATAGAAAATGGGTGATGGTATCGCATATTTTGCGCGCATGATGACAGGTAGATAGTGGGTCCGGGGGAGGGGGAGATACGGACGGAGTGCGTGTTCAGAACTACTGAACTCAGCAGGTAACCAAAATGATATCACTTCGTCCGATGTCGTGGTCTTGAGTGTCAAAGACGAACCCCTAGGCTCAACCATGAGCTCGGCACGCGGAAAGCCACTCGTCGAGCAGGACAAACCTATGCCACTCGACCTGGTGCGACCGAAACGGGACCTCGGAAGCACCAGAGACGGCACTGCGGACTTTGGGCGCAAACAGCACAAGCTGCGTCGACCAACAACCACCCCAGGTTGAGGAGGAGGGGGGAGAGGAGAGGGGAGACGGGGGAAAACGGATGCCTTCCACTTCGAGGGGTCAGAGATACCATACGGCGTCCATTATTAACAAGGTCGGTGTGTCGAACGCTTATTTCATGAATCCATTGCTCCCTCGCCGCAACCGATGCCACTTAAGCCCCGCGAGGGGAGAGCATGGCTGCGACGGTCAGGTGGAATCTTTCATAGGAACACGCCAGGATTTCATCATCTGTACGCAAAGATAATGTCAGTAGGTGTTCGTTCAGCGATGCGGGTTTGTGGTGGGACGTGGTGGGTACTCACATTGTTTTGAAGTGGAAGGATGAAGAGAGAAGAGAAAAAAGTTCGAAAAGCTCTGCGCACGCGCGACGAAAATATGGGTGAGCGAGGTACCGCGCCGGCCCCACTCAGGAGCACCCCTGCAAGCCAATCAATACCCCGGTCTTCCTGCCAGCGCCACACTGGCACCCTTGTTATGTACCTAGGTATCTTTTCTATCAAAGTCACCCGTTCGACTTCATGACAATGCTGGTCCACCTGGTCCACGGTCCACCGCTGCACTTATCTCATATATTTTGATTATGGCCTCGTTCTTGGTGAGAGGTCTCGGACGTTCAGTATGGCCTCAAAGACAACGGTTAATACACCTTGTCCGAGCCAATTGTCGTCATAGACAAGTCGCTGCAGCTGGCCTCGTCACTCCACAGTCGACAGCGAGCCATTGTCAAAAGCGACCTTTCCATGGCACACGAATATTACCAGAAGAGGAAAAGGTACCTTCTGCAGAAACCGGTGTTCCTCGGGAGTTGGAGGGTTTCCAAGACTTTTGTGTGTGCTGTGTCTTCTCTTCTCCTTCGGCTTGCAATTTTTAACCATCTCGACCAGTCAACTTTCCGTCCCAATCGCCCGAAGCAGATTTCGTGAAGGGAGCCACCGTCACAGTTCACGGATTTCTGTCCAAGCGACGGGATCTTTCCAAAAAGAAATCGTTCGTAGACCTGGTTGTCGACTCGGGCCCATCTTTCCAGTTTGAGTCGTCATGGGAAGACAATGACTCCCCCGAGCGCGCAGTCCACAAAGCCCTCAGAGCCATCCCAGCATGGAGTCCCATCGCATTGACCGGAAAAATAGACTCCATTCATCGCGGCTCAGATGACATCCTTGATGCCGACACCCTGGCTAACGCGGAAAGAGTCGAGCTCACGCTCTCAGGGGTCCATCTCCTCAACTCGTTTCCCAAGGATATCATCATCTCCGAGGGCGCAAACTTCCCGCCCAAGCTCCGACACCTGCAACTACGATTCGACAAGGTCTTGCAGGACCGTCTCAAACTGCGAAACGAGCTGACAGCACAGGCGGATGCCTACTTGAGGAAAAGTGGCTTCACAAATGTGGAAACCCCTGTCCTCTTCAAGTCGACCCCGGAAGGGGCACGAGAGTTTCTCGTACCGACCCGGCGGCCTGGATTTGCATATGCGCTGCCGCAGAGCCCGCAGCAGTATAAGCAGATGCTGATGGCATCGGGAGTTCGCAAATACTTCCAGTTCGCCAGGTGCTTCCGTGATGAGGACCTCCGCGCGGATAGACAACCCGAGTTCACGCAGGTAAGTTAGCTCCCTCGATTCTTGCACACAGACTGCCGTGACGACAACTCAGCTGACGGTGAATAAGTTGGACCTGGAGATGTCCTTTGCCACAGGCAAGGATGTAATGGTGCTCGTGGAAGGACTCGTCAAAGAACTGTACGCATACATTAGGGGCAACTGGCGCACGAGAGAGATAGATGGGCAGCTCTGTCCCGTCAAAGCCACAAGGAGCGAGAGACATAGCAGTGATGCGGGGATTGATGATTCCGAAGGCTTCTACCCATACATCACACCTGGTTCAGAGACCCAGAATAACGCAGAAACACCGTTCCCGCGCATCACATACGATGAGGCTATGTCCCAATATGGCTCTGACAAGCCAGACCTCAGAATACCCAACAAGGTTCGTGACACTCACTGCGGTATGTATGTTCCCTGACACACCCGTCTAACACCATACAGATCCGTCGAATAGAACACATCCTCCCCCCAGCCTTCACATCCATGATCTCCGACCTCGAAAACCCCATCGTAGAAGCCTGCGTCTTCAGCTTCCAAGACCACGCAGACCCAAAGACCACAAAATCATTCATCACCTCCCTCTGGGACGCCCTCCCCAAAGCCCTTGGCAACAACCCCGATGGCCAGCCCGCGCCCCTCTTCATCGACTCCTCCAAGCCCCTCTCCGGCCTCTCCTCCCTCGGCCACGAGGCCGCCGACGCCCTTCTCTCCTCACCCCAGCACCCCCTCGCCGACGGCGACGTACTCGTCCTCCAAGCACGCCCCAACGCCCCCTTCACCGGCGGCGCCACCGCCCTCGGCACCCTCCGCAAGCACATCTACGACGAGGCCGTCGCTCAGCAACTCCTCCCGCCAGACAACACCTTCCACTTCCTCTGGGTGACCTCCTTCCCGCTCTTCACGCCCACGGACCCCTCCACGTCCACCGCCGACCCAGGCCAGGGCGGCGCCGCCGGCTTCTCCGCCACGCACCACCCGTTCACGGCGCCGCTCACGCCCGCCGACTTCGCGCTCCTGGCCACGGACCCGCTCGCCGCCAAGGCCGACCACTACGACCTCGTCGTCAACGGCGTGGAGCTCGGCGGCGGCAGCCGGCGGATCCACGTCGCGGCGGTGCAGGAGCACGTGTTCCGCGCGGTGCTGCGCATGAGCGATGCCGGGATCGAGCACTTTTCGCATTTGCTGGAGGCGCTGCGGGCGGGCTGTCCGCCGCACGCGGGGTTTGCGTTGGGGTGGGATCGCGTGTGTGCGACGCTGGGGTTCACGGCGAGTGTGAGGGATGTCATTGCGTTTCCCAAGAGTAAGAGGGGCGAGGAGCCGGTGGCGAGAGTGCCGGGACGGGTGGGGAGGGAGGAGTGGGGGGTTTATGGGTTGAGAGAGATTGAGAAGGAGTGAGGATGGGATGGGATGGAGGTGACTGAATGAGACTGGTGATGTTGTGACCGTGTTTGAAAGAAGCTGGGCTGGATGAGAGCAGCATAGGAGGACGCCAGATGCCCCCGCCTTGTAAGAATATAGACGATTCCCCCTTCAATTCCGGCCTGTCTTTGATCCCTGATCTTTCGCACAAATATAGACTTCCGCGCAGCTGTCACGGGCTGAATTAGGGCCTGGCCTCCAGCCTACCACGTTAGCGGTGTCACAGCACATTCACCTGCCGCCAGGACACATTGTCACAGATGCCATGATCGTGGAGCGTTTCCTGCCTTGTCACTGCCGCCAACTAGCTCAATCACCAGGGTCGAGAGTCTGGAACGGTATGATCATAATCCAAGTTGACGATTCCCGGTAGTCTGCTATACAAGCGCCATCTACCTATCTAAACGCCTAAACGCAATGCTAAGTACTTTTTGTCTAACCCTCCAGCGCAAACCTCTGGTGACACATCCATATATGTCTACCAGAATACGTCCCGCACCTTGCCCCAGATGCCATGGTACACCGGCGCCGGAGTCTCAGCATCCAAGATCTCCTTAATCCCACTGTACAAGTCGACATCATTCGGGTTGATCGCCCACCCATCATTCTTTCCAGCCGTGAAGCGATGGCCAAAGTAAATCGCAAAGAAGAACGGAATGCCAATGTACGCGCTGAGGAACGTCGCAATGTCCCATTTGCCGTAGAAGAACACCTCGAGGCCGTTGAGCAGCATGCAGAGCGTGAAGCCCACGATGATGATGTACGACCCGTACGGCTGCAGCTTGCTGAAGTACGGCAGGTTGTCCATGGAGAAATTCTGCGCGGCGATGGCCTTGCGCCAGCGGAGGAAGATGATGCCGCAGCAGATCCAGCTGAGGAAGTTGGCCGTGTTGGTGATGTTGATGAACCAGTTGAAGACCATGCCCGAGGAGGCCGCGACGTTGAGGTAGCAGAGCGGAATCCACACGCACGAGGCGGCGACGGCCATGTAGGGCATGCCGCCTTTGGTGCACTTCTTGAAGACAGCGGGCGCGGAGCCGGCGACGGACATGGAGCTGTGAGGTTTGGTGGTTAGCTGCTGTTGATTCTGATCTGGTTTGTGGGGGGCATGTGCCGGGGGCAAAGGAGAAGACTTACTAAAGAGAACGGCTGGCCATGTACAAGAACGAGTTGCCAGACGACCAAGCGGAGCTGAGAATGACCGCGTTGATGATGTGCGGCAGGACAGCAATCCCGGCATTCGCAATGCCCACCACAAACGGCGACGCGGCCGCGCCCTTGCCGCCCGCCGTCAGCGCCGGGGCGTTAGCCGGGCAGATGATGCCGATAACCAGCACGCCGCCGATGTAGAAGATGAGCAGGCGGATGAAGAAGGTGCGGGCGGTCTTGGGCAGGTTGCGGCGCGGGCTCTCCATCTCGCCGGCGGTGATGACGAGCAGCTCGGGCGCGAAGCCGAACGGGAACGCGGCGGCAACGACGGTCGTGATGAAGGCGACGAAGCGGCCCGCGCTGCCGGGCACGATCCACGCGTTGAAGGCGCCCGGGTTGCCCCAGTAGCGGAAGTACAGCGGGTCGCCCGAGGGCCCGCCGCCGAAGAAGAGCACGACGCCGAGCACGAGCAGCCCGCAGATGGCGATGACCTTGAGCGACGCGAACCAGAACTCGGTCTCGCCGTAGTACTTGACGGGCAGGACGTTGAGGCCGATGATGACGACGAGGAAGATGGTGAGCCAGACGCCGACGTGAATGGGGGAGTTCCAGTAGTCGATAACCTGTGGAGGGGGCATATGTCAGCTGAGTGTGCTTGCTCGCGCGATCGAGAAGGATGAGATGCGGTGAGGGCAACGTACGACTGCTGCTGCGGTGATCTCGTAAGGAACAAGAATACACAGCGAGTACCAGTAAAGCCAACCCATAGCGAAACCCAAAGACTTGGACACGTAGCGGGTACCGAAGTAGCTCATAGTTCCACCCTTGACCGGCATGTAAGTCGCAATTTCGATGACAGCGGTCGCGACACAGAGAATCAGAGCAGTCATAATGAGGTAGGCGACCAACAGGAAACCTGGTCCGCCTTTGTAGAGCACTTGACCGGAGCCAACGAAGAGACCCGTGCCAATAGTACCACCTGCGTGTTGTGTAAGTTGGCTGCTCAAGTGCTTGTGTGTGTGTGTACGTTTTCTCTCGCCGGAAGGATCTCTTACCAAGCGCAATCATCTGAGCATGTCTAGACTTCAACCCGGACTGGAGACCCTCAACATGCGCCGTCTGGCCCTCCACATCCGAGGCGGTCATGGAGGAGTGGTCAGCCTCGCGGGAGGAGGCGTCCCCCTTCTCATTGGGAACATGTTCGACACCCATCTTGGCTGAACGTATACTGCAAGTCCAGAACGGATGAAATTCGGCAGCTTAAGGAGAAAGAAGCTGTACCGACCAAAAAAACAAATAAAAGAATGGAAAGTGGTATTTCGCAAGGTGTAGTAGAACCGTCCCCAGCTCGACGGACGACGTGCCGTGTCCATATCCTTTATACAACAGGCCATGCTATCACCCATCAACCCCAAGGTAAGCTTGCCCCCACCCAGTGGATACCCTTCTCCGGATTCCTCTACGTTGCTCGCCAACTTTGTGCTGCGCAAAGAGGCGTATGCTGTGTCACTGTCTACCTAATTTTGATCATGAGATCGTCGTTCCTCGGGCTCGAGTCGTGCAATGCCCGATGCCCGTCTGCAGGAACGCACAAACGAGGGATTCTCACTTGCTCGACTTATCTCCCAAGACTTGCGCCCAGCACGCTCAAGGCCTTGGCTACTGGGAAGACTGCCGCGGTAACACCGCAGAACGTACTGGTTTGTGGACGTGCTTCGGTCATTTCTTAGGCAGGGTTGCTAGACCGAGTAAGGGTTCCTGTACCTACCCCTGGGGCTTGCTGGCCTGTGGCGTTTTCTTTCCAGTAACCTTTATTCCGAAAATGTCAGTCCCACGCGAGCAGGCCCCAGGGGTATCTGCCTGTCGTCAACAATAATAGAATGACCAAACATATATCTACCAGACGTCTCAGGTCAGCAAGGGATATATTCGAGGACAAGGTTATGCGCGGCTTAACTTCGATCCGGTGGAACCATGCAAGGGCTCAATTGGCTTCTAGAAGGAAATGATTATTCCATCTCGGGACACATTTCAGTTGCCCAGTTGCAATGCGCAGCACATATGCTGTCTTGACCCCTTCTTGACGCACCAAGCATCTAAATCTTGTAGGAAGATCAGGAAGATTTTTCTAACATTGCGATCTTGAAAGTCCTAAACAAGATATCCCCCAAAAAGCTTAAATGATAACTAGGATGCCCGAACCTGCTTGCATTGAAGCAACTTTAGACCGACCGGGTCTCCCGAAGTACATGTCCTCCAATCTATTGGCCTTCGAATGTTTTCGGCAATTCAACCTTTTCAAAATTTTGCCTCGTTTAACACGCCGCACAAATTGGGAATTGTGCTCCTTCGACGGAAAGAGGATCTCGGTCTGAGTCTCGACGTGGGGGCGCACACCCTTTGTGGGTCGAGCGACGGAGGCACGTTCTTCTGGAGAGACAGCCGAACTGTAAGGAGACAGTTCCAGATCTGTTCGCCAAGTTGTTTTCTTGCCGATAGAAAACAGCAATGATCACGCCAGTTCGGCGCCTTAGAAAGTTTGCGCCCTATCATACGACTCAGACCGCAGGTTGGATGTTATTTGGGGGCACATATGCTAGATAAGAGATGTATTTATTCTTGGCTTCAAAACCTAAATGTTTACAGAGAGATCATAGGTTATTTGTGGTACTTATGCTAGATAAGAGGTGTATTTTTGGCTCCAAGAGCACAATGTTTACCAAGAGATCATAGGTTATTCACGGCATTTATGCTAGACAAGCAAGTCGTTGCGAGATGTATTTTTGGCTTTGACAGCAGAATATTGGCGCATCTTTCAGTGTTACTACGTACTAAGATAACTTCTGAGGTGTCACGGGCAACGTTGGAAATCACCGTTCACACCCAGGTGTGTTGATTTCTTGAACCGTTCTTCTCATAGTCGGTTGCTCTACGTGGTTGCACTCTTCGATCGTACCCGCAGGCCAGGGAGAAGAGAAAGACCTCTTGAAAGCTACAAGGTATCATGAATCTGGAGATGTGGTTCCGAGTCGTCCGTCACCTACGCACACATCATCTTTTACCGTTCGGGGTCTAGGTGCCAGTTTACCGAACATTCCATGTTAAGCCCTTGGAACTGTGACAGTTCCAACAAAAAGGGAAAAAAACAAAAAAAACGCAATGATCAGAGGACCAAGCTCGCTCGAATATCTACCTCTGATCTGGACATCAACTTCACACGATGTCGCGAAGGGGCTTAATTCTGAAAGTGTTCAAGGCCAGTTGAGGTACTCACTGGGCACCTAGCACATAGCAACTGAACCCGTGCGCAGGATGTTCAGACGTTCTATCGCACATTTCCCCAACACTTCGATCATTTGAAATACGTACTGAAAATTGTGCTGCAATGTATAGAGAGACACATGGGGTTTGTCAGGAGGAGGCTCATTGTTGGCCTCAAGTTCAAATGGGACTCAAGATGGTGGAAAGGGCAATGACCTCGGGAAGAAGCCACAAAAGCAATGAAGACACAACACATGAGTAATCCTCTCTTCCTTAAACTGTTTTTGAGTACTCAAGAGAAACATACCTAGGTATGCAAAGATCCTGCGCTTCCAACTTGATTAGTGCGATGGAGTGGCCACGACTTACGGCTGGTAATAGAGGATGCTGGCAGGGTGTGCTCTGCAGTACACGGAAACCTGATACTAGAACCAGAATGTGTATCAACACTGGAGGTTATCTGAAGAAACGTATGACCACTCTCGTGCATGATATGCGTGAATACAGTCTCCATTCGCTGGGTGGGCCTGGACGAGCCCTGAAGGATACTGCCACGGACTCTGCCATCGTCCTCCAGAACCAGAAATTGGCAAAGAAAGGCAAGGTGGGAATGAATTGAATCCACGACGTCGGCAGTAAGAGTCACAGATTTATATGGCTCAGCCAAAGTGTCTTTTGATAAATTGTGTGAATGGAGTGGCGTGATAAAGCAGGATTGCTGCACACAGCTGTACTTGCTAAATCAGGCACTCAAGTGCTTGCCCAGATGGTTAGGTTTGGCCCTAGTAGGGGCATTTGTATTATAGCTGTAGTAGGATCAAGGTTCTCTTTTCTTTGAATTGAACTTGAGTGATGAGTACATTGCACTATGGGGACCTCTGAAAATCAGCATTTGTTCAAAACCTGCAGGCTTGGAGGTCATCGCCCGTAATGTGCCCCACGGCCGATCCCTTATCCAAAAATTTGACGCCGAGTCCAAGTGGGACCCGATGAAGCAGTAATTTCTGGCCAAGCTGGCCCCGGGGGTCTTTGAAATGTGATTGAGGGTCTTCTAAGTTGTTCGACGTTGCAAAGAGCACAACCTGGACATCATCATCAACGGCACATGTCCCTCTGGATGCAAGACAAACATGGGGAGGAACTTCCCGGCTTTCGTCAAGCCCATTCTCGCACTGCAGCACTTCATCTGCGGGCGAACAGCTGAACAGGGGACTCGTTCGCTCGTTTCTGCAACAACCTTGGGTGCTGAAAGTCATGGCCAGCTATGGCGGAACCACACAATATTCCCATAAGCCCCCAAAACGATCTCGAGATGCATCTTGCCGTCGGTCTACCGTGGCTCTTCGTATTCGTTATAAACTTTGACTCTAGACCCTCCGAGTTCATGAGTTCTCAGCGTGGACAAGAGGTGTCCGAGGAAACCTGGCACGAGATACTGGAGATAATATGGCAGCGCAGCCTCATTTGAGCGACCACACGACCAGCGCTACGGTAGAGGCAAAAGCTCGGTGTATTGTCACGGGTCTGCTGGACGTTTCGCGCTCTGGTTTTGGGGTCTTTTAACAGTCGATCGAACAATACATATCGGTATGTTGCACGTGGAGGCCGCATCAAACTCGGGTAGAAGGCCATCCCAGACTCTCTTGCCTGCTATACTGCTCGGAAAGTGCAGTTTAGCCGTGACCTATATCCGTCTTATAGTCAGGCAGATCCTCACCAATGGTCTCCCTCCCTCACCAGCGGTGGCTGAGTGAGCATCGGGCTCAACTTGGAAGCAAAATTTGGGACCAGCCACGACATCGAACCTTTCCCAGTTTCTCTCGCATCAGCCATGCCTCAGACTGTGAGGCTTCGTGTAACCTCTAATAAAAATTGCCGGATCTGAACATGACAGGCCCCAAAATCGAGTATTATCGGCCCATGGTACCCCGAAATAGTTTTTGAGTTAGATGAGCTTGGGGCCGGGGCCGCTCTCGCGGGCTTGAGATCAAACAAGTTCGACTGTTCTCCCACCATGGGCCGTCATCGCCAACCTAATGTTAGAGACACATGGTCGCATCAAGCTGGAGGAGCTTCATATATGAAGTATAAAATCTAGGCCGGCTACTCGAGCAAGAGGAAATTGATTGACCATATCAAACCATCCTTCCTCTAGCTCACTTACAAGTCATATTCCACAACTGTGTTATCTCCTCTATAAAACTCTCAATCATCCTCGTTAACCTCGAGAGACTTGCCAAAATTACCGATTCAAAGCACCTTAATTCACCGCTCTCAATATGGCAAATCAATTCATCCTCTGTTCCATCCCCGGCCACTCTCCGCTCACGACGCTCGTAGGCGGGCCCAACAGCGCTCATTGCACCGACTTGTTCGGAAACGCCGTTCAGCTTGGCTACGATGATATTGTAGAACTCAGCATGCGCTACCAGCAGCTGCTCCCAAACAGACTTCAAGCCGCCGCGGCTTGCGAGCTACTGGTGCGCATCAGCGAGCTACCAGGCCTGGTCGAGGTTCTGGAGAGCGGAAGCACCAGCTCGCGGGCCCCCCGGCGGCGCCCACGCCGAAGAAAACCTGGTGTCCCAGATCGCGGCGACCATGCAAGCCCACAACAACACCGCCACGGTGCAGGCCATGTTCGTCTCGCTGGAGCCGTGCCATACCGCGCGCTACCCGGGCAAGAGCTGCAGGGACTTCTTCCTCGCGGGCCGCACGTGGGGGGCCGTCCCAAACGCGCGGTTCGTCCCTGCGTCGAGGTACACGCCCATTTTCATCTTTCAGAATCAGCTTTCGAGGGGTCAGAAGAGCGCGTGGGGTGGAATCAAGGCCTCTAATCCGGCGGTGAGGGAGAAGACGCTCGAGGAGTACATGAGCCGCATCCCGAGCGATGCTATCAGAGAACATAGACGATATGGCAGGGACCAGGCCTCCCAGGCAGGCTCCGGCCAGACGGTACCGGCCGCTCAGGCAAGCTCTAGTAGTCACGCGTCGCCCGCAAGGGGACCTGCTCCGTCTCAGGCTCCAATCAAGGCCGCATCACCGATGGGGCCTTCTACTTCGGCCAAGGTTCCAGTCAAGACCGCAGCACCGGTGAAGAAGGTTGCGGCCAAGAAGTAAAGATGGATGGAAGAGACAGGATGGCGGGTATGCCTCTTTGGAGATCTTGGTCTGCGCTGCTTTTCGATAACTGTCCAGAGGTCTGCCATTTGTAGCCTTTTCTGATTTCCCCTGTATTGCTAGCTCAAATTCAATATCTAGCGAGGTCCCTGGAGGATTTGGTATCACAAAAATTAGTCTGGGATCGTGTGTCATCTATTTTTCTGTTCTTGGCTTCGGTGGTGGCAAAAGGGCTCTGATATTCTGCAACTGGCAAGCCTTTCCTATAATTATCCAGATATCTAGGTAGTTACGACTCCCCACCCAGAGGATGATGGACGGGCCACGCTATTTGACTGCGTGGCAGGCCTATAAGGTTGGCTGGAAGGTCAGGGGGGGGGGCGGGCAGTGTCGGGAGGTGGAATTAGTAGGCATTCCAATGTCCATAGCATGCATTCCACAGCAGATATCCCACGGCAGGTGTCCCATAGTACTCAAGTATTTCGTCATTGCCATTGAAAGTCTCGAATACAATGGTCTCAGATCTCTAGGTATACGCCGGAGCCGAATTGTCGTTTTCCACGTCCTGATCATCAGCAGATGCTAGTGCTTTTGCGATGGCATAATCGAGCACCATGTACTGCCGGTAAAGCTGAGCTTCATTAGGAGGAAACCCGGCGCGATAATAGTCCATCTGGACCATCGCCGAGGAATCGGCAGCGGTAATCGCAGCTACATAGGCGATATGCGAGCGCGAAGAAAAAGAGACGGCGACGGAGACTGAATTCAAACCGGGAGCATATGCTTGTGCCCAACCGGCGTGTGCTCAGGTGCCGCGTCGAATATCAACGAACCGAGAGCCGGTGACGAACTTCTCTGGAACCGGTGAGCAAGTCGTACAGTCCCATTTGTTCGTTATGTCGTATAAATGTCCTTCTTGACTTGCTGCTTGCTGTTGGAGAAACCTGTAAAGATGCTAGCGGGCACCCGTCAATGAGTTGGCCTGGAGTAAGGATCTGCACCAACCTCCGCGCTGATCCTCCGCCATGTTCCCTACTCCAAGCTGAGCAACTAGAGACGTCAGCTTTGATTTGCACAAGAACCGTCCAGGAGAACAACCCGTGTCGAGTCGGCCGTTGAAGAAGGCGAGTTTGACCTTGAATGATATGTGTAGTCGGCGTTAGGAATGGTCGGCACACTACTCCGTACTCAGCAAGGACCAAGTAGAGAAGAAGCAAGTCATAGGGCTCGTCTGATGTCGTATGAAACGCCCAACGAGATCCGAGCACCTTCGCGTACCATGCAATCAGTTATGTACTTCGTACAACCTAGCTGAGGTAACATTCGCATACCACGCCCGGACTAGAGCTTCCAGACCTATCAGAAAGAGTAAGAGTGCACCCTGGCGCGTAGGTAGCTGTCCCCGCCGCGGATACCAAGTAAGCCGTTCTAAAATCCTTCGCCACTCCGTACTATCTCCACTCCAAAGGGCCAAGGCAGCTACGCTACATTCTCCGCATTTTCGTATTATTCTTCTACGGAGTGAAAGCGTCTGGCGCCCCTCGAGTGCGTTTCTTCAACACCCCAACACGACAGCTTCGACCTCAAGTCAGTCAGCGAACAATGCCTAACGTACTGGAACTTCTCCAACGGCCGGCGGTGCTGGGCTCACTGGTCCTGGCCTTGTCGTACGTCGTATACCAGCTCGTCTTCAAACCAGCCCCGCTGTCCGACGTGCCCATCCTCAACGCCAGAGAAGGCGAATGGTTTCCTCGGTGGCGCGCGACATATCGCAACACCACGGACTTCAAGGGGGCTGTCCAGCTAGCCGCACGTCAATATAAAGACGAGCCATGCAGTGTTCCTATTTTCGGGAATCGCAATCTGATCATGCTCCCTGCCAAGTACACCAAGTTCATCATTGACCAGCCGCGGAATGTCCTCAACTTGCACGAATCAGCCATTCAAAGCCTGCAGACCGACTACACCATGGAGCCTGCACTGGTCCGCAACCCCGTCCATCACAAGCTCATCGTCACGACTTTGACGAATCAGATCGGCAACCTGGTGCCCGCCCTGGCGGATGAGACACAGCTTAGCCTCAAAGAGGTGTGGGGGACGGACACCACCGCCTTCCGTGATGTGTGCGTCTACTCCACGCTACAAACAGTAATCGGGCGCGCCACCAACCGCATCTTCGTCGGGCTTCCATATTGCCATGACCCCAACATCGTCAGACTCGGCATCGCCTTTGCGCAGGACGTGCCGCTCGGTGCCCAGCTGCTCCACTTCTTCCCCTCCTTCATGCGCCCTCTCCTGGCCCTGGGGGTCACGCTGCCCAACCGGCTCCACGAGAGGGCCTTCGCCAAGCTCCTCAAGCCCGAGATCGAGCGCCGCCTCCGCGAGTACGACGAGCGCAAAGCAGACCCGGAGAAGAAGGCGCTCAAACCGGAGCCGAACGACTTCCTGCAGTGGCTGATCAACCAGGCCAAGGAGAGCGGCGACCCGTACCTCCTCAAGCCGCGCACCCTCGCGCTGCGCGTCCTGATGCTCAACTTCGCGTCCATCCACACCTCCTCCTTCGCCATCACCGGCGCCATCTTCGACCTGCTCGCGTCCAGCCCCGCGTGCATCGACGAGCTGCGCGCGGAGATCTCCACCGTCCTCGCGGCGCACGGCGGGCCGGGGGCCTGGAACAAGCGCGCGCTGGCGCAGATGGTCAAGCTCGACTCGGCGATGCGCGAGTCGCAGCGCGTCAACTCGTTCGTGACCGTCGGGCTCGGCCGCATCGTGCTCGCGCCCGCGGGGCTGACGACGCCGGACGGGCTGCACCTGCCGCAGGGCAGCAGCATCAGCGTGCCCGGGTTCGCGACGCTGCATGACCCGGACATCTACCCGGACCCGGACGCGTTCCGGCCGTTCCGGTTCGCGGAGCTGCGGAGCAAACAGCAGCAGCAGCAGGGGGATAACGGTGGCGGCGGCGGGGAGGACTTCTTGAAGCAAGCGGGCCAGCAGTGGGCGACGACGTCGAAGGAGTATCTGGCGTTTGGGCACGGGAGGGACGCGTGTCCCGGGCGGTTCTTTGCGGCTACGGAATTGAAGCTGATGTTGGCGCATGTTATTATGGCGTATGACTTTGAGATGCTGGAGAGCAGGCCGCGGAATACGTGGTTGGGTCTTAATAGGGTCCCGCCTATGACAGCTACAGTGAAGGTGAGGCGGAGAGAGGTGTGAGTGAGATGGTGGTCGTACCTGGCATATACCCTGACCGGCAGCATATATTTCGCATATTTTCCTATTCCAAATGATACTGCGCACTGTACCTAGAGCCTGAAAGCGCTGTGATGATCCCAAAGTCCAGCGATACATAATTTTCGCGCGTTTACGCGTATCTTCGATGCCGTCCCGAAGCGTCCCTGACTCCGACTTCATGCCCAGCCCGCCAAGCCCTTCTCAGCTCGCGCTTTTTCTCCTTATCATTGGATTCCCTACGCTCACCCTCGTCCTCGTCCTCACTGATATCAACCGGGTACGACGCGACCTCACACCGAACGGTTTGTTCTCCAGTGTTGACTTTCCAATTGTTTCCCGAATCATATCCGTCCTCGCCTTCAACTGCCCTCAATGCCCGGGACTTCGCCGCGGCCTGCTCTGCTCGGCCGTAGACTCCCACTATCTCCTCGCCTTCTTGAGGCTCGTACGAGCGGCGCTCTTCGTTGTAGCTCCAGTATCTGGTGACGACGTAGACCGTGGCTTTGCGGATGCGTCTTGGTTTGGCTGGGGGCGGGGGTGGGTCGTCTGCGTCTTGCGAGCTTGCTGGTGTGGCTTCTTCTTCTTGCTCTTCTTGTTCCGACGCCTCTTCTTGTTCCGACACCTCTTCTGGCTCTGACATCTCTTGTTCGTCCTCGTCCTGCTGTGAACCATCGGAAGCAGCCTGGTGCTCGTCCTCTTCGTTGTTGTCTTCATCTTCGTCTGTAACCTCTTCATCTTCAGGCTGTGATTCCATAGAGGAAGACTGCTGCTCATCTTGTTCCTCCTCTACTCCATCTTCATTCACTTCATCTTCATCCTGCTCAGTCCCATCCGCCGTGCCCGCATCATCCCCATCCTCGTCGCCGCTCTCCCCTTCCGTAGACATCACCGACCCATCCTCATGCTGCTGCGAGCCCTGGGATGATCCGATGTCTTCCTGGCCCCCCCCCGAGGAGTCATCGGCGGCCGCGGTGTGCTCAGCGGCGGCGTCCTGTGGGCCGCTGGATGGCGCCGCACGCCGACCAGCCGTCCCCAGGTTCGCCCGCTTGTTGGGCTGTACTGTCGATGTTGATGGCGAGGCCTCATGAAGCGAAGGGGCGCGACGTCGCTTGGACGACGCGCTTTTGCTTGCAGTCGCTGGAGCCATGTTTGACGTGACGCGACGCGACGTGACAGTGACGCGACGCGATTCGTACGCGACTGGGAGTGTGTGATGACTGTCAAGTGAGCCTAGCTTTTCTGTTGTACTGAAGAAGCTGAAGAGTGCGTGGAGTGGAATTGTCCGCTCTCAGAGGGACACCTGGATGATTTCAGGTCAAGAGAACTAGGAACGGAGTAAGGAGCACTGTTATTGTTTGGTGTTGCGGAGTAGATATTTATATGTTGCACGACAGCGAACTCTATTCTCTGCTGATTAGGACGACGCGTCTTACGTTAGCAGCCTGCCACTACTACAGTACAAGTCCCAGCCTTCACTTATGACTCCGAGAACAAGTACGGAGTACGGAGAACCGATGCACAAATGAATGTGCAATGGTGATAAAGTTTGGCCAAGCATAGTGCTCTCGCAATCAGTGAACTTTATGCTCTTTAGCGCCTTTGCCCTATGCTTTAGCACATTCCTTTTCTAAAGTTTGAGTTTCTTAACGAGAGTATCTTCTAAAGCTTTAGGGAGTGCAGTGGTAGGCACTATATATACTCAAACTGTGTAAACAGTGGAATATCGGGACTGCACATTTATTTATGAATCGGTTCTCCGTACAAGAGAACGACATGATGGGCGGGCGTATAATTCAGACTGGTTACAGTAAGTACTTACCTTAGGTAATCAGAGGATCCAGAATGCAGAGCCTGGCTGCCTGGATATACACTTAGTACCTACAGTAGTACCTAACTTGCTCGTCGGGGTGATGGATTGGTCGCTGATGAGTCAGCCGCCTCGTCTCTATCTCTCTCTCTCTCTCTCGTGCCAGCCAATCTTTCACTTTTGTTGATCTTCCTTCATCAACAACGAAGGCTAGGTTGCTCGCGGCAGCTCGCCGCGCAAACCTACCAGAAAAGAGTCATATCGATCGCGTCCAAGGTTACAAATATTCAAAACAGCCAGCTTCTGCCTGGATAGCAGGTACAAGCGAGTATTGGCCAGCACCGAGCTCCGTGCCACACAACCCTTACTTCGCTACTTACAGGGCATGCCTACCTGCTGTCTTGCATAGCGGTTCGCAGCAGTGTATCCCAGGCGACCGAAGTCGAAGGCCCTCTCAATCCCAAGGACCAATCACAACAATCAGATCGATTGCAACTGACAGCCTGCACAAGTCTGCGTCGGACAGATCTGACCCGCATCCCAGAGACCACCCACCCAAGCACTTCGAGGCGAAGATTGCCCAACGCGAGTACGAGGCACCGTTGGCACGTTTCGCGACCGACGCCTCGGGTCGTCCGTTGGCGAGCGAAAAAAAAAAAAAAAAGGGAAAAAAAAAAAAAAGGGGGGGGGGGGGGGGGGGGGGGGGGTGGGGGGGGGGGGGGGCGCCGGGGGGGGGGGGGGGGGGGGTTGGTTGGGGGGGGCGGGGGGGGCCCTCCCCCCCCCCCCCCCTTCTTTTAAATTTTTTTTTTTTTTTTCCCCCTCTTTTTTTTTTTTTTTTTTTTTTTTTTTTTTTTAAATTTTGGGGGGGGGGGGGTGGGGGGGGGGGGGGGGGGGGGGGTTAGCGTGAGTCCCTTACTTTTTTTTCACTTAGATCACTTTCTATACGGATTAGAGGAGGCGGTTAGGGGCGTTCTTTGGGAGAGCGATTAGTTATCTTCGATTCATAATAATCCGAAATAACCTAAGTAAGAAGTAAGTCCTATATTAGCACTTCTGAAGTCTAGAAAGAAATTTTTAAGGTAAGATAGTGCCCTTGTATTAAAAAGATCCATATTTATTTTATACAACTGTATATAAACTCTAATATCACTTTCTATACGGATTAGAGCCAGGCGGTTAGGCGCGTTCTTTGGGTGAGCGAATAGTTATGTTCGATTCATAATAATCCGAAATACAAAAAATAATCCGAAATACAAAAAATAATACAAATGAAATAAGACTGCGGTTGGGGGAAGTCCAATATTAGGACTTCCGTAGTATAAAAAGAAATTTTTATGGTAATATAGTGCCATTGTATTAAAGAGATCCATATTTATTTTATACAATTTTCACCATTTATAATGGGAGTATATAAACTCTAAGAAAAATTACATGAAAAACGAGGCGAATTGAAATATCTTAGTAGCTTCAGGAAAAGAAATCAAAAGAGATTTTACCTAGTCGTGTGAACGAAAGTAAAAGAGCCTATATTAGTCCGAATTAGCAGTCGGAGTAGTTACAAAGTAGAATGGTTTAAAAACGGTTTGAATATTTGTTAAACTGAATCGTGTATTTACTGGGTAAATCTTCACCCGACGGGCTTACATTTCCCAGGTGATGCATTGGTTTGGTTTTACTGGGGAACCTTCCTCAAAGGCTAAATATGATACATGAGCATCAGAGAATAGTACCGTAAGGGAATTATTTAAAATAGAAGTTTTATAAGCAGCTTGAGATATTTTCTCAAAAAAGAGCGTACCTTTTGCATAATGGGTCACCAAGTTAACATTAGATGCAAGGAATCTACCATCCATACACCGTCAAAAAAAAGAACGATGAAGTGAAAAAATAAGAGTGTAAAATGGAAGAAATGGATGTAAATTTGTTTCTTTTGTTCGCCTTAAAAAAGCGGAGTGTCCGAAGTCTCTTGACTGTGGGAGATATGTTACGGAGGTGTCTGCTTCCCGCCAGGTATTTTAAGATACCTTCCCCCCCCCCCCCGGGGAAGTTGTACAAATGAGGGGAGATTTTCCTACTGGGAGTGTGTCCGATGAACTAGGTCTTTTAAGTCCAGCGACACATCGTGGTTAATACCCACTTTGTGCGACGATGGTTAAAGAAGACTAATGGCAATGGTAGTGCCCGTAGTTAAAACGATCATAACAGAATAGAAAATGATAAGTGTCTAAAGTTAGACCCGAAGCCTAGTGATCTTACTATAGGCAGGGCTTTAGTGGCTCGAACGGATAATTGTTGCAAAAATTTCCGATGAACTATGGTAAGCTAGTGAAAGACAATTCTGACTAGGATAGCTGGTAAAAAATTAGTGTAAGCTACTAATTTAGGCCAGTAAGTGGGAGTGAACCTCCTGCTATAAACCATCAAATTGCGGGAAAGCCCTAAAGAAATTTCAACCAAACAAGTGTGGTAAGATAGCTTGTGGCACAGGTAATAACTCGTGGTATGGTAAAATTGAAATTTATTTACGAAAGTAAAATGGGTAATCCGCAGCCAAGTACCAAGTTTAATTTTTTTTGTATGCAGTTCATCGACTAAATGTTGGTTGGCACTACTTTGTTTACAAAGGGTGCTTAAGATATAGTCAAGCCTCACTTGAAAAAGTGCAGAATAATAAAGTATTTAATCTTATCAATAATGTCCAATAGCCGTACAAAATAGCTAAACACTACCGCCATAGATAAACTGATCTCGACTTAGGCGGCGAATTGTCACGCAATTAAGTAATGCAAGTTGGGTTAGCACCCCATTGTAATTGCTCCGATAAACGACTTAGTTATATCTATTTGGCCGGGAGTCTTTAAAGTTCAATCTTCCCCTTGGGGGACCCTTAGGGGCCCCTGAAGGGACCCCGGTAGGGGTAGATAACAGATATGATATTAATAATATCTATTTTTACTTATTGTCCGCTTCTATACAGGAAACGTTCACAAGATGTTCTCCCAGTTACCGTCCGTACCTTGCTAATCAAGTTAACAGTAGGGATAAAGGAGGTAAATGAGGGATACAGTAAGAGATAAAAGGCCTTTTGTTGTATCTGTGTTGAATCTAAACATGGTTCAAAGAATAATGTAGTAGTAAACTACTACTGCACGGTCAAAAGTAAAAATAGGGGATATTGATGGAGTTACCTGTTGTCTTGGCTCCCACTTAGTGACTCGATTAATTTTTATAAAAAAGCTACAAAAACATTCAATCTAAATATATCTTTAAGTTATAACGCAGTTTCATCTCGGCTTTATTCGACTAGCTATGATCACTCAAGTGCCGTTTCACATATAAAACCTGTTGCTGTTTATTATAATTGTGCTCAAGAAAAATCACGTATACTTCAAGAGAATAAAAGAAGAGCCGCTGTATATCGGTTTATCAATAATATTAATAATAAGACTTATATAGGAAGTACAATTAATGTATCAACAAGATTTTATAAATACTTTAGCATAAAACATTTAACTGAAAGAAAAACTCCAATTCATAATGCTTTATTAAAATATGGGTTCGAAAATTTTACTTTAGAAATATTAGAATATTGTGAAAGTGGTATAGATCCAGTAAAAAGAGAACAATACTATTTTTCTGAATTAAACCCTGAATATAACATTTTAGAACAAGCGGGTTCTTCTTTAGGTTACAAAGACACAGCTGCCACTCTTGAATTCTTCAATAAAGAAAGAAAAGTTAATGAAGAAACTAGAAAAAATCTATCTTTATCTGCAACGGGACGAGTTCCTCTTTTTTTTTTTATAAACAAAAAGATGATCATATATAAAAATATATATATTTTTATATAAGTTCTTACGGAAGAAGATAAAAATAAGATTTCTAATGCCCGTCAAGGTGAAAAATGTTAATACAAATGTAGAAGTCGAATTTGCAAGTTTAACCGAAGCAAGTAAATTCATAGGTGTAAGTAGACCTGCTGTTAAGAAATATTCTGACACCGGTAAATTAATACAAGGAATATATCTTGTATTAACTAAATAAAATAAGATAAGATGATAAGCAATAAATACTTTATTATTTGTTAAATGGATAGTTAAATTATTTAACTATTTAGGGAGAAGGGCCTCAGCTTTGCCTTAGGGCTAACTCTTTACGACGATTACAATATGTGCTAACGCAGATAGGTCTAATAAGCAGGACCTTGTGTAAGCCAAATCGTCTGTTTTAGATCAAACGCTAAGATTGATCAATTTCATATTATTCAGAATTTAATTTTTAATCCCCTAAAAAAGGGGGTAAAAGAGTAGTTTATCTTTTCGAGCTAGGTACAGCCTCGGCCGCTACCAAAAATAATGAGCGGTTTTATATTAGCGGTATAGAGAGGGTTTGCTTTTCATTCACATCAAAACAAAACTATGGCATTAAAATAATATATATTAACCGGGCAACATGTATGAGTCTTAACCTTCGAAGGGGTCAAACAAGATTAGGGGGCTAACACCCCTCTAATTTTGGAGCATATCTGGTTCTATATATTATATGCCTTTACGAAGTAATGGTTTTACCATTACCTTTAGATATGAGGAGAGAATAGTACCTGTAGCATAGTTATGATAACATGGCAAGATAGAGAATTGTATAGCGAAACCTTATCAATCATATTTTAACATTGGCTAAGGGTTATACAAATATTGCTGTAAGCGAGCTGAAATGCTTCCCTCTAGAGATAAAAGGCCTTTAGACAGACTCTTGAACCAACAGAAACGGGACTTGGTCCCGGGTTTGATTCTATATATTTGTATAAAATACTCTAAGTTACCTATGAATAATCGTATTAGATTGCTTCGTTTTTGTTTAAATTAATAAATTTTATATAAAAAGTTACAAAAAATACATTCAATACAAAATTAAATGAGCTATATAGTAGCAGCAATAATATTACGGAAAGTATCTGTAAAATTGATCCAATAAAAATATACCCCAATGCTGACATCGATAAGGCAAGAATTATTGTAGAAAATCGAGATAAAGCAGGGGTTTATCGTTGAATTAACAACCTAAATAAGAAAACTTATATTGGAAGTTCTACAAAGTTAAGTAGTAGATTTTTAGATTACTATCAATTAAGGTTTCTTTTGAAAAGACCAACTTTAATTCATAAAGCTTTATTAAAATATGGTTATTCTAACTTCAGTTTCGAAATACTTGAGTATTGTGAAAAAAAAGATGTAATACAGAGAGAACAACATTATTTTGATCTTTGTAAACCGGAATACAATATTTTAAAAGTAGCAGGTTCTCCTTTAGGTCGTAAACACAGTGAAGAAACATTAGAACGTATGAGAACTCTTCATTTACACGATGAGGAGGTTCGACAAAATAGGATAAAAGCCCGGTTAGGCTTTAAAATTACCGAGGATACTCGACAAAAGATCTCTGCTGCAACTACTTCACGAATAGGTGTACCAGTATTAGTTAAAAATATTGTTACCGGAGTAGAGATTGAGTACGAAAATTTAACTAAAGCAGGATTAGCAATAGGTGTCAGCAGGACAGCCGTAAAAAAGGCGTTAGATTTAAATAAATGTCTAAAATCGACATATATGATAACAAAGATAAATTAATTCTGAATTTGTCCGCTAAGGACTAAAATAAATATGAAAAAGAGTAAGACTTCGAAGGGCTAAAGAGGACCCTCTGTTTCTGCGAAACCTATAATAGTAGGCAATTTAAGTAACATTATAGCAGGTACAGAACTTAATCTCGGACCAGATGTACATATTTCATATATTTATTAAAGATAGCTACCCTGGGCCTGAGCAGCCCCATGGGGGTGGCGCGTAAATTGACAAACTTCCGGGGACGTCCGAAGCCGACGCTACCAAACTCCCGCTGAAAAGTGCGCCTAAAGTGGAGTAATGGAGTGGCCTGAGTAATGATCAGTGGTATGGTAACAATACGTCAAGGCGACGAAAGGAAAGGATTATCGCGGATCTAACCCCATACTTAGCATAAAAAAGGGTGATTTCCGAGGTAGGGGAAGGGGACTACCGGCTATGAAGGGAAAAGAGCAACGAGTAGACGTCAGTTGGCCCTAATCAGGTTTAAGGTATACTCTAGCAGCCTACGAAAAAGAGGTGCCGGACGGGAAACGGGTAGGGGCCGTCTTATTTTCCGGCTTAAATGTATATGGTCAGCTTTCCCTACGGGGTAAAGACCACGAAAACGAATAAATATCTAAGATAAATATATGAAAATACATTGTTTCGCTGGCACATATCGGGGGGCCGTAGCAAGCCCTATCGGTGAGTATGTAGACTCGGAATGGCTTATATGGATCTTGAATGATCAGACATAGAATGATAAGGTTGTATGCAGCCTTTATGTAGAAGTCAACCTTCTGCAATAAACCATCAAATTGCGGGAAAGCCCTAAAGCAATCTTAACTAACCAAGTATAGTAATATAACATGGGGCGCAGGTAATGACTCGCGGTATAGTAAAATCAAGATTGATTACAATATAAGGGGGTAATCTGCAGCCAAGTGCCTTTGGAATAAAGGTATGCAGTTCATCGACTAAATGTTGGTTGGCGTAAGCTTAAGATATAGTCAGGCCTTATTCGAAAGAATACAATGGCAGTAAAGTAATTTTTATTTTTATAAGTATAGGAAATCTATACTATTTTCGTTAGTTCCACGCTTAAATATATGTAGTGTAAAAGTATACTTAGCGTGTAACGAGGAAAAGGAGGCGGGTGGAAAGTGCTTAAAGAATAAAAATAAAAATAAAAATTACTTTAGTTTCATTAGTAATATAATACGTTAACACGTAAAATGAAACCAAGATAATTAATCAACATAGTGTTATTAAAAGTCTGCTGTCTAAATGGATAGTTTATAATATCTTAATTATTAACTGTTTAGGGAGAAGGACCTTTGCCTTACCCTCTTTCATCTATATTTACTGATGATAGATGGGGTTTATTAAAGCACAGTAAAGGTAGATCTGTGTATGTCAAAAGGGAAACAGCCCAGAACAAAAGTTAAGGTTCAGTTGGCCTTGAGAAAGCCAAATATATAGAGCCTTCAAGTGGAAGTTAACCTTCTGCTAGTTTGAGTTTAAAAATATCTCGTACGATAGATTGAAAGATACTTCGGAGAAGGAAGTTTCTTATCATGGTACACTCAAGCAAAACCGTCAAATTGCGGGAAAATCTTAAAACAATTTCAACCAAACTAACCTAGTGTTTAATAGAGTTAGTGGCACAGGTAATGACTCGTGGTATGGTAAAATCGAAATTGATGCACGAAAGGAAATGGATAATCCGCAGCCAACCACCTAATTAAACTAAGACTAAATACCCTGGGCGGCGGCCTAGGCCGCCGCCCGGAACATTTTGTTCCCAAGGCGCGCCGCGAGCCCGCGGCATTATTTTTTATAAAAATTTGGATCGATCCAAATTTTTATAAAAAATTTACCCAGGGAACTAAATAGTAACAGTATAATAAGGTGCGCAGTTCATCGGCTAGATGTTGGTTGGTTTAATCTTATTATTTAGAATCGAAACTTATAAGATTAAGCTTAAGATATAGTCAGTCCTTATTCGAAAGAATACAAAGGTAATGGTAAGATTTATTATATATTATATTGGCTCAGCTGTTTCATTTGAAGTCTGCTGAGTGGTAACGATCGCTTGCATTTATCCTGCCCTTTTGTTTGCTTAACACTTTGGATTTGTTTTCTGGTCATTACTGACCTCTAAGTTTGCTAATATAATCCTTGACGGCTTGGATTTCAAGATCCAAAAGCAGATGGTAAGGCTAACGACCTACACTATTTGACTTACCAGCGGGATGTATTAGTCGTAGCTTAGAGGTTGGAGTCCCTGGATTTCGATCTTCCGTTCCGGATATTATTAATGAAATATTATTTAAGAAACCGGTCTTTTATTAAGGAGAAAAAATATAAAAATTTGCCTAAAGCAAATTTTTATATTTTTTTAATTTCCCTTATCCCACCGCGTGGGGATAAGGGAAATAGAGTTTGGGTCACAAGTCTATTTCCCCTCCGGGGAAATAAAAAAAAGATTTAAATTTGCATTGATGCAAATTTAAATATTTTTTCTGAACTAGGGTATACATTATTTCCTTACTCACTAATACCGTTTAATGTGAACTAAGGCTCTGTATGAATCTTTATTTTTTTTTTTATCTACGAATTACGGGGGATTTTACGGCGTGCCGTAAAATCGTAGATTCCTTGCGCGTAGCGGTTAATAAAAAAAAAATTTTAGGGACAGGTAGGAAGAAAATCCCTGCTGGAAGTCTACACTTCGTAATAATCCCTAAGAAATATACTTAAGACTAGAATGATTTGGTATAAATGACTAATAGTAAGTTGAACTAGACGTAACGGTTTATCTTAAGTTATCTCTTTACTCTAATCTAAATAATAGGAAGTTAAAAAGTTACCCAGAACAGAGGACACTTTTCAGTGACTACTTCGTAGCAGTACGAAGTATCATAAAATACAGAATATAATATAATATAATAATATAATAAATTTTATTAGTTTAATTTAATTAAACTGATCTTTCTCTTAAATCAACATGTTAAACTTAATATTTATAGTTAATAGAGTTGAAAAGGGGTAGATTATTATCAAAATGGATAGTTCATAATATGAACTATTCAGGGAGAAAGCCTCTATCTCATACCCTAAGTAGTTATATCAGCATATATCTAAAACAAAACTGATGTCACACCCCTGCATGCTAGCTGGGGGGTGGAGCTATAAGGGTCAAAAGGGGACATACGTCCAAAATTATTGTTCAGTGAAAATCAAGAAGGTACTCATTATATTCGACCAGACGATAGGCTTAGAAGCAGCCATAATTTAAAGACCTCGTAACAGAGCGCTGGTTAAATCTTTAGGTGCATCAAAAATTTAACGGATCTAAACAATATACCGAAACTTTGTCCTCAATTAACTACTAAACCGAGAGGTAAATCTGAAGGGGTATTAAAATAATAAGATCCTGGCATATACCTAATAATATATGAAAGTATCTTAGACCTTAATATTGCCTTCTAGGGTTAATTGCAGGGGTAGCAGAACGTTGGGTTATATTGGATTTTGAATTTTTTAAATCAAAATAAAAATAAATAGGTAAAAAAAATGACTAAGTTTTGAACGCAATCTTCAAAATGTGAACTGGAAGAGGAAATTACAGGGAAGGGTGGCGGCGCAATCCCGTCATCAGGTCAAATGCTAGCAAAGCCGGGAACCTCCTCGGGAGTATACAATAGGGGTATACGGAAATAAACTCAAGTGATAATGGTGACATGAGTAACGAAAAGAACTAATATAAGAATACCTTCCTTTGGGGGGGTAGCTAATCCACTATGATCCGGACGTATTCTCTGGAAATAGCGAGGGGCTTATATTAGACTCGCCTAAAGCTTAAGGTTACCCAGTCAAACGGCCTCTAAGTTTATAATCTAAAGGTTAAAACGATGAGTTAACAGTTGCTAATTGCTAGTATATGCTCCCTTCCCCTACATTGCTGCATATCGTGTACAACATTAGGGTGTAAAATGAAGTTAACTGTTTCTCATTTTATGTAAGTGGTAAATGTGCTGGAAAATACCGATATGTTGTAGTAATTAGTGGCTATAGCTCTAGCACGGGGGGATAGAGTATAGTCGTCAACCGTACCTGGAAACTACCTAACAAGGAAGCTAGTAGAGAATACGAAGGCGTAAGAGATAACAATCATAAAATAAGGGTAGGCTCCTTATATTTGTGATAAAGAACCAAACTCCGGGGAAGTCCTTAGAGCTTGTGATACCAAACTATACTCGAAAGGGTATAAGTGGATGAACTAACTATTCATGTATGGTAATAATTCATATGATTCTAGTAATAGTAAAGGGTTATCGCGGATCTAAATCAGTAATAATAAATAAGATTATTATTGTAAAAGAGCAACGAGTAGACGGTTCTTCGATCATTAGATAGTTATAATGGTTGTAAGGTGTACTCTAGTCACTGAGAGATCAGATTTTTACATTTTATATCTTTTATATGGAGAGGTTGATCAATTTCCAGATACAAATTAGCAACAATTAAACACTAACCGCCATAGCTATTTCCCCCCCCCGGGGGGGGGAAATTAAAAAAATAAAAATAAATTTTTATTTTTTCTAGCGAGGATAATTTGAGTAGCGAACGGTCACGCCGTTGTACTGAGTCAAGCTGGGTTAGCACCCCTTTGATAGAGGTTTCAACTGGAGAGTCTTAGTGTATGCTATGGTACGGGAGTCCTTATAAGTTTAACTCACATTAATATAGATATGAAGTTAGCGACTAACTATTATATTCGACGGGGTGTTGAGGTATATGAAGCCTCTATCACTTGCACAATGGATAATATACGCCATTGGTAACGCATCGAATTCGTCTTAGCGCATTAAGAGTTGTATAGATTTTTCTATAGACCCAGAGTATATTGCCTGATCGTCTCAAGGCATAGTTTAATAACCAAGGATTTGGTACTTTGTAAATAATAGATTAAGCTATATAGCAGCACTGATGGACAACCGGTATAATAATTAGAGACTAATGGAGTTACCTTGTAATGCGGCTCCCGACTTAGTGACTCAATAAATATACGAAAAAAGCTACAAAAACATTCTGCAATAACAATTACGAAGAAAATAAATTATTATGGTACATTAGCGGTTTCATTGATGGTGAAGGTTGCTTTCATGTCGCAGTGAATAAAAATAAAAATCTCCAGACTGGTTGAAGTGTCAGAGCAATATTTCAAATTTCGTTGCATAGTAAAGATAAAGCCCTCTTATATTTAATAAGGGATACCTTAGTTCTCGGTAACGTTCGATCTCGTTCGGACAGTGCTTATTGCTTGGAGGTAGTAAAACTAAAGGATCTTTTAAAACTAATTAATTATTTCGATAAATATCCTCTAATAACACAAAAACAAGTAGATTTCCTTTTATTTAAACAGGTAGTTGAACTAATCCCCTTTGGGGATTCCTGAAGGAATCCCTGATAGGGATTCCCTCCGGGAATAGTAAACAAAGAACATTTAACTAAAGAGGGTTTAATTAAAATAATTAATATAAAGGCGGCAATGAATTTTGGAGTATTACCTGAGACTTTAAATGCGGAGTTTAAAGTAAATCCTGATCCCTTAGGGGATAGGGAATTAATGAAAAGCGAAACCAGACGAATCCCTGATATTAATTGAATAAGGGGATTTATAGAAGGAGAAGGTTGCTTTTACATTAATATATACAAGCGTAAGGATACTAGCCTAGGTTTAGGTGTTAAATTAGTATTCAAAGTAACTCAAGACTCTCGAAATCAGGGAGTGTTGGAGTTACTCTGCGCGGCTTTAGATTGTGGTAAATTATATAATCAATCTAGCAAAAGTAAAGTCCAGGATATAATGGTAACAGGTATTGGAGATATTTTAGGGAAGATTATACCATTCTTCGAGAATAATCCTTTATTAGGAGCCAAACTTCAGGATTTTCACGATTTCGTCAAAGTTGCCAAAATGATGGAAAATAAATTGCATCACACTAGAGAAGGTATAGAAGCCATTCGTAGTATTAAAGATGGTATGAACTCTAAGCGTACACACGATAGTTAATATGAAAACTCCTTCGGCAGCAAGTTTAATATTAAATATCGAGGTTTGCTAGAAGACAGGGAATTTTTAGCTTGCACGTCCATTAACCATAAAAGATATATTGAAATGTGAAATTGAAAGTTACCATACTAGCCCTACCCTATAATAAATTAGGGTTAAATTTATGGGCGAAAGGAACTCGGCAAATTGATACCAAAACTTCGGGAAAAGGTAGGCTCGAGTACTTGATTAATACAAAGTATATTGGAAGAAGCATAAAAAGATGTTGTACGACTGTTGTGCGCCGTTTAATTATATATTTGCCCGTCTGTGAGTCAATCTTCAGAAAAAAGAATCTGGAGTCTGCCCGATATTAGGAAGACAATATAGGACAGATGCGTATACTAACTTATAAAACTCCTCATACTGAGAATAAAAAAGAAATGTTTACGTAGATCGGTGGCACAGACTAGACTGTTTTCTATGTCTATAAAGCATCATACTTATCCTCGAACATAAAGGGCGTCACCCTAGTTCTTGAAAACCTCGCAAGAGGGAGGGGAGTGTAGCATGTATGAAAAGTGGAGAGGAAGGATCTGAGGATGCGGAGACTTAAGAAACGACAACCTCTCTGCGAGCAACGATCCACATGGTACAAAGGAGAAATAGTTTTAGTCCGGATAGTGCACCGGGTTGGATAGAATAGTTTGTAGAGACTATTCATGCGCATCTACACGCCAATTGAAATACTTATACTTATCAAACAGTGAAGTATAAGAGAAAACTATTTCAGCTAAGTAACAAAGTGAATACTATAAAGACTACATTACATCAAATAGATGGATGTGAAGACCTAAATGGATCATATCGACGAATATATAAGAACTCGGGAAATCTTGCATACTAAGGGATAAGTAACCCACAAACGACAGACAACGTTACGGAGTACTCCCCTAACATACATCATAAACCTGAACTAGGTAACGAACTAAAAATGACAGAATCTGGAGAGAAAGCTGGACATGAGAAATAAATCTTAATCATAATGCCATTAAAGTTCGTATATCAAAAGGGATATGATGCACATAAGTAAAATTATGAGCAAGATCTCGGAAACTCCATAGTAGTAGCAACGAAGTTACGTTATACGAAGGGGGTTAGCCCTGACCTAATATAGTGCACAAAGTATGTATGAGCATGGAGTAGTGAAAGCTACTCATCTATCTATCCATACTCCCTGGCACATTAATAAATCAGTGCCATTCGTTAAGGGTGGTAGTACTCTGCAGAGTCCGTAATTCTCCACGCTGAGGGACAGGGGGGAGAGCCGTATGCTTTGAAAGGAGCACGTACGGTTCGGAAGGGGGTTGACTATACTGGCTTCCTACCTTACTAATTAAAACACAGCACTCTGCCCAAGATGATAAATCTAAGTATTGAGTGTGAGACCTGCCCGGTGCCGGCTGGTTAACGGAAATAACTAAATTGTCAAAAATTTGGTGTAGAAGGAACCCCCGGCTAATGGCGGCCTTATACCTGAGGGTCCTAAGGTAGCGGAATACCTTGGCCGTTAAATGCGGTCTTTGCATGAATGGTGCAACGATACAACAGCTGTCTCTATGATTGACTCTGTGAAATTGGAATAACTGTGCAGATACAGTTTACCTCTAGTTGGACGAGAAGACCCTATGCAGCTTTACTGTTACTAGTTAAACAGGTATATTGGCAGCATTTTTTAGAATAAAAGGTAATCGATTGTATAGAAGTGAAATACCTTTACTTGCTTACTATATTTGGATTATGTGGCTAGGAGACAGTTTATGTAATTTAAGCTGTGTTGATTAGAATTCAACTCTAAAGTGTTAGTACGAACTAACTAAATTAATTATACTTTAAATATTCAAGACTTCCATAGATTTAATTTTTTTTTTCACATCAAGACTTGTAAAAGAGATAATCCCTCTTGACATAATATTATTACTCTTTTCAGGTCAAAGAAAAGCCGGGGTATTTAATTTTTTTGTTGGTGGGTCAGGTTGGTTTAGCATATACCATATATTAAATTAAACTAATTTCATTTAGTATAATTTACATGTATAGGTTATATGGTTTTCAATGTAGCAAATAAAACTTAAATAGTGAACTTGGATATTTCTAAAAACACATTCTAAATAATTAACTAAAAAAAATTTTTTTAACTAAATGTTTATGATATTTACTAATTTTCTACGAATAAGTTCCAGCCCTGCTTTAGTTTCCAGATTATTTCCCTTTTCTTGTCGGTATTTACATAAATGCGCCGTATCAGATCAAAGTGTAGCTTATTGGAAAAATAACCTTTATGGGTTTTATCAATGGTTTGTAGGTTTTTCAGAGGCTGAGGCTTGCTTTAAGATTAAGGCTAAGAAGCGTATGGGTAAGTTACATAGTTTCTATTTTGAGTTTGAAATTCATCTACATATAGATGATATTGAACTCTTAAGGATAATACGTGATATCTTAGGCGTAGGTATTGTATATGCACGAGAAAAGAGCAATTCTTGTAGCTATATAGTAGGTAACGAAGAAGGTTTACGTTTTCTTATAGATATCTTTGACCGTTATACTTTTAATGGTATTAAGTTATTAGACTATATTGACTTTCGATACGCTTTCTTGCTTTATTTTGATCGTAACGGCACACTAACTAACGAATTAATCGCCAAAATTCTTCATGTTAAAGTCGGTATGAATAAAGGTCGTGTCAATTTTAGCATGCCCAGCGACCACGTAGTAAATATTACCGAGTATTGGCTACTTGGCCTAATTGAGGGTGAAGGTTCATTTAGCTTAGCTAGAAGTAAATTGAGACCCAATTTTCAATTACTCTTTACTGAGGCTCAGAAATTTCTCTTAGAAGAAATCCGTAATTATCTTATAAGTAATTTAGGTTTTGATAAATTTTCATTATGAAAATTAAATAATTCCTCTCTTATTGGTATTTGTGTGATGAAATCTAAGGGTAAAGCTAAGCCTACAGTGAGCTTAGAAATCCGTAGTGTCCATTTATTACGTAATTACATTCTACCTTTCTTGAATAGTATGCATTTCATATCTAAAAAAAGGCATGATTTTAGGGATTTTATCCTTATATGTAATGCCTTGTATAGTGGTAAACATCTTCATGATAATGAAATAAAAGATTTAATATTAAAAGTTGCGTTAACCATGAATGATTACAGATTATCTACTAATAAAGCTTACTCTAAGGTGACTCTATCTTCAGAAGAGCTTACTACTTTAAAAAATTTAGCCTATTCTAGCCCCTCCGCATTGAGGGAGAGTATGGAGGGTCTGGTAAGTAGTTTAAATAATAATGTAGTTTATCATATTGTTTCGCCAACTAATGAGCTCATCGTAGGTAGTTTAAAAGAAACTTCAGAGATAGTGAATGTAAATAGTAATACCTTAAGTAAACTATTCAAAGCTTCAGGTAGCAATAGTGTAGAAGTTAATAATAATTCAATAACAATAGTCAAAGTGTTTAGTGAGCATACTAGCTCACAATAAATTAATGTGTGTTTTTATAAAGTATAGTTAATTATGGTTACGTGCTATTTTAAGGAAATTAGTTAAAGTTACAATCTGAATAATTTCTATTTCGCTTTAGAAAAATTTGGTGAAAACGGTTAAAGAACAAACCTAGTTCAAGACCGTCGGCAGTTGTAAATGTCGCTACAGACTGGTTCACCGGGGTAAGGCTGAAATGTCTGTCCAAATGTACAGTCGGGTGAGATACGAGGATTGTTAACTAATATGTTAGTTCTAATTCTCGCAAGGAGATAGGTATAATGAAAGTTTTACTTCTTCCCTTAACCCCTCACGCCTTATTTTTTGCTGCGCAGCAAAAAATTTACCCTCCCTTCTCTTCTTTCATACCCCCCACATGAAAGAGATATAGGGAGGGGGGAGGTTCCTAGGGATTAGGGGTTGAAGATCGTTAAGTTAAAACTTTCATTGACCCTTTTAACAGTAAGGGTTAATACGCTCCTTTCCCAACAACTATACCGTTGGTAGGATGAATAAAATAAGGAGCTATATTTTATTCGTCATACCAACTACTATTTTAAAATAGAAAAAAATTTTTATTTTTTCTATCAGTTGGGAGGATAAATAAGAAGCGATATTTTATTTGTTCACTATCTCGTTGTTATGCGGGGCACAGACCCCATAAAGAGTAGATGGGAGTGTCTAAGGATTTTTATGTTGATTGTGGCCGCTTATTAAAAAACATATTTTTTAATAAAAGCTCGTTTTTTGGTGCCTTATCTCTTAGGGGTTTGGGCAGTAAATTAACGAATCCCTATAGTCCTTTCTTTTGTTTTTATAAAAAACATAGTAAATAGGAGGCGGATTAGGTATAAAACCAGGTAATCTGGAATAAATACAAAGGGGATCACAATTATTAATTTTTTTGTTATCTCGGCCTACCATACCAATGGTAAATTTTAAGCCGCTCCGCTGTATTTTATTTAGGGGGGTTAATAAAAAGGAGTCACAATTTTTTTTTGCCTACCCCCATTTTTTGAAAAGAATTGGGGCTTAGCGTATAAAAAATAAAGAAGATAATTTTTGTTTGCATGTATTTTATAACATAGTTGTATGTAATCGTGTTCAAGTAACGACCCGTTAGTCGTACATATTATTGAAAGGGTAAGATTTAAGCTATAGTGAAATTAGCTTTAGTCATAAAGAAAAAAGTATCCTCTGATGTTGGTTGATTGCTAATTATAGAGATTTTTTCCTATAAGATAATCAAGAAGGCAACTACTTTTTTTTTCTAGTTATTAATTACTACACCTAGGGAAGTATTTTTAATAATAATGTAAACTATCAACGAAGTTTAACGGCTTAATCTTGCTTTACTGTTTGATTCACAACAAATCTTACAGTCGCGTAAGCGGGGCATAGGATCACAAGACACATAAAGGAAAGGTCTTGGATTTTTGGAAAAGCTACGCTAGGGATGTTTGTCCTTTAGTCTTTTTTCTTACTTAATTATAACTTGTTTTATGCCTAGCCTAAATTTTAGGGGGGGGTTTTTTTTTTTACACCGCCCTTCTTTATTTTTTATAAAAAGGTTCGCAAGTTTTTTGAGAAAATTTTATCAATAAAATTTATGTTTTGGGGTAAAAATTGCATCGATGCAATTTTTACCCCAAAACAAACCAAAAACTCCCCTCCCATATCTCTTCCATTGGGGGGGGGGGGTGGAAGAGAGGGGGAGGGGTGGCAGATGCGAACCTTTTTATAAAAATTATACGAAAGGGTGTTAACAAATAAAAAAAAAAAGCTACGAAATTTGCGCTAATACAAGGCAAAAAAGATAATATTATTTACTTTTTTGCTAGTAAGAAAATGATTAATAATTTATTGGGTTAATTTCAAAAATTTCTTGTATTCCCACTATATTTACATATGTAAATATAGGGTAAAAAAAATTTTTTTTTCAGGGCTCATAATTTGACCCTAAATTTAGGGGGGGGAGGAGGATTTTACATAGTTAATTAGTATTGTCCTAATATAAGAAAATTTGAAGCGGAATTTAATTCGGGATTTAGGTATAGTTACCTTGTCTCTTTTTTACTAAATTTAGCTAAAAAGAAATTAAAAACGTTCAAAGACTAATGGAGTGATATTTGATCATCCTACAAGAAACCCAACACTTTTTATTATATATATATCTAATTATAGGCAAATTAGTCTAGAGTCCCACTTAGCCATAAAAAAAATTTTTTTTTTTTCAAGGTTAATCTCGATAATCCCTATACCTTGTGACCAAGTTGTAGGGATATTATCTAGCGATAAAGGTAACTTTAGGCTAATCTCTTAATTAAAAATTATTATAAACAAATAAATAAAAAAAAATACTCCAGAGTACAAAGTTAGTAATCCCTCCTTATCTCTCTCTATCATCCCCTCTATTACTCCTAGTTTTGTCTTAGAAAAAACAAGGGGACCTTTGCCTTCGGCACTAAATAAAAAAAACCAAAGGGTTTATTATAAAGAGGGGATATTAGGCATTAAAGGGCAAGAGTCTTTTAACCTTCCAACTATTTTTAAGGAAAAAATAAAGAATAATTTAAAGTTGAGACCATTTAATGATATGATAAGTGATGTAGGAGATATACAATATTTTCCTGCTTGATCCAAAGAATGAAGAAATAGTGTTTATCATTACAATAGCAATTTAATGAAGAACTTTCCTATCTACGACATAAACATTTTTAAAATAATAAAAGGTTATTTTAATATCTATTTTCAACCTAAATTTCTTAAATATAGACATGTTCTAAATAGAAAGAGACGTCTATCTTATAATAAAATTTTTTTTGCTAGGCCCGAAATTAAACACACTAATTCTAAAGGAATTGTAACATTATATACTTTTAACAGAGAAAAAATTGCTTTAACCCATAAAATGAGTTTCTTAATTTATCTTATTTGAAATTTATCGTCTAGTTTGCGTTCAGGTCGTTCTTCTCCCCTTTACTTGTTATTGAAAGAAAAAGTAACTAATCCAGAGTGAATAGTAATATATAATCATTTCTTCCCTGAAGTAGACAGAATAGTCGTTGAGGAATTTAGAAAAAAACATAACTCTTTTGGAAATTTACCCTTCATAAAGGCTTTTAGATTAGCAATGAAAAGGAAAATAAATTGATTGATTTCGGATAGTAAAAGATTAAACTCATTTTTAAGGAAAAATAAATTATCCACATCTGCTGTTGAAGAATGAATATGAACAGAACCAAGAGAACATAAATTCATATTCAAAGGGGAAACGGGTTATTTAAATAAATTAGAAAGAATGTTTTTTAGATTACATTTTATTTTTATTCTAATGAAAGATAGAAATTTACTTCAAGATTTTTATGCTTATTTCTCCGCTTTAAAAGCAAGTAAAATTAAGGGAAAAGAACTAGCTAATAAATGAGTAAAGATATTATGAAGGTCCGAAATAACTATTATACGTAAATATAAATTTAAACTAAATCTTAATAAGTATAAATTTGAAGAAAAATTTTTAGGGTTATTAAGTAATATTCTAAGTAAAATTTATAGTAAACAAATAGAATTTAATATTGTTAATTTAAAAAATATAGTATTTAATACAGACTTATTCACGGAATTATCTACCAAAAAAATTCATAAGAGAAATACTAGAGTTACCAAAATTATTCAAACTATGTTAACTAAAGCTAAGTTACCAATAGTTAACAGAATTAAAGAAAAAGGTAGAATTGTTAAAAATGTAAATTATAATTTAATCGAAAATAAATATAGAACTATGGATCTGAAGAATATACTTAGTGGTGGACTTCATCTGGAT